>VMDO01008140.1:0-86092 GCA_007922755.1 Pedetes capensis | reverse complement strand
AAAAAAAAAAAAAAAAAAAAAAAAAATTAAAGGAGGCAAACAAATGTATTTATTTGCCAAATTTCAATATGGTAGAAAAAAAATTGAGTTCTGTGATCTGATTTCATGTTATACAGTCAGCCCTCAACATCCATGGGTTCCAAAGGTACAGATTCAATCAACATAGATTGAAAATATTTGGGAAAAAAATTGTGTCTGTTCTAAACACGTACATACTTTTTTCTTGTCATTATTCCCTTGTCATTATTCCCTCAATTCAGTATAACAAATTACATAGCATTCATATAATATAGCCACCCTGGCATATGATCACATCTGATCTCAGAAGCTAAGCAGGGTCAGGCCTGGTTAGTCCTTGGATGGGAGACCACCTGGGAATACCAGGTGTTATAGGCTTGGGAGAAGGACCTGGCAGCTCACTCCCAAAACAATGAGCTATAGAAAACCCTGTGAATAGCAGAGAAGCATTGACATAGTGTCAGGCATGACACAGTATAGGGGAGTGTTTCCTTCTGTTGTACATAAGGTCACTATGAGTCAGACCTGACTTGATAGCACCTAACAACAAAGCTGGGCATGGTGGCTCATGCCTGTAATCTCAGTACTGGGGAAGCTGAGGCAAGAGGATCGCTGTAAGTTCAAGGCCACTCTGGAAAACATAGCGAGTTACAGGTCAGCTGGGGCTATGTAGCAAGACCCTGTCTCAAAAACAAAACAAAATAAAACAAAACAAAACAGGGTCTTGAGACAGGGTCTTAATAAATTACACAGACTGCCTCTGGTCTTGAACTTGCGATCCTCCTGCCTCTGTCTCCCCAGTCACTGGGATTACAGGCATGCACCACTGCACTTTGCTTCTAGATTTTTTTTTAAAGGCTCATCATACAAACACACACACACTTTTTAAAACTACAGATCATCCTTTTAGTTTCATTATTTTTACTCTCATGTTTCTTTCAGACATCTCCTTCAGATTCAAAGCCTGTGAAAATTTCACAGCCACCCAAATTACTTCAAACGCAAAAGGAGGCAAAAGAAATTTAACCTGGTCTGAAGATGCCCAGTTGTCAAGGTCAACTTAACAAGCTTTGTGGGAAGAAGGGCAATGCCGATTTCAAGGACATTCCACCAGCGGAGACCTGAGGAGAGTTTACCTTGCCAGCAGCGAACAAGTGGCAGCCCTTGACAGCTTCAAAAATGTTAGGCAAGATGTCTGGCTGGGCGGGAAGATGCGACTGTGCCAGGGACTGCTTCACTTTCTTCACATCCACCAGACACAGGGCCCGCTCTTCTCCTAAGCGGGAAGGAAGAGCTTCTTTCAGCTTAAGTTTAAGTCACAAAGGGTTCCACAAGGCCCAGGGGACAGATTGAGATTTCCACACATCCCTACACAGATTGGGTACCCCTTATCCAAAATGCTTGAGCAAAGAAATGCTTCAGATTTTGGAATGTTTTCCTATACATAATGAGGTATCGTGGGGATGGGACCTGAGGGGAAACAGGAAATTCACTTATTTCATACATAACTTGCACCCATAGCCTAATGGTAATTTTATAACAAATTTTTAGCACATCTGAATTTTGACTGAGACCCATCAGATGAGTTCAGGTGTAGAATTTTCTAAACATAGTATCATGTTGGCACTCAATAAGTTTTAGATTTTAGAGCATTTGGGATTTTAGCTTTTTGGATTAGGAATGTTTTAGACCTAAGGTGAAAACATTTGACCTTTTAGTCAAGATTGTTGTTGTTAGGGGAGGGTAATTCTGTAGACATAAAGTTGGAGAATGAGCTGAACTCTCAGAGATGCTCCCCAGAAGCGTAAAGAAAGAATATGTTAGGGAGCAATGAGGGACATTAGGTATAAAGTACCAGGTTTGGACTATTCCAATATATTGACATCACAAAAGGCAAAGGGAAGGATGGGAACCATTCCAGATTAAAGATGACTAAAAAGACAAGATTAAATGCTATGTGTTGAATCTCAGGCAGGATAATGAATTGGGAAGGGGAAATATTATTAACAAACATTACTGGGGCCACAGGTAAAATCTGACTGTGGGCAATATATATCAGGTAACTATAGTATGTTGCTGTGCTGTTCGGTGCTGTCGAGTCGGTATCCGACTCATAGTGACCCTATGTACTACAGGCGAAACACCATTGTCAATGCTTCTCTGCTGTTCATAGGGTTTTCAATGGCAGATTGATTTCTGGGAGTGGGCTGCCAGCTCCTTCTCCCAACTATAGTATAGCAAGGGTTAAATTTCTTGAATTCAAAAATTGTAACATGGTAGACTATTGTATATGATACTATGTGATACCTGTCATTACACATTTGTCTAAACCCATATAACATAGAACAGCAAGAGTGGGCCCTAATCTAAGTCATGGTCTTTGGTTAGTAAGCATTTGTCACTATAGGCTGAACAACAGTAACAAACATACAGTCTGACAGGGATGTTGAAGATGGGGGAGGCTATGTGCATATGGAAGGAGGGGTATATGGGACATCTCTGTACCTTTCTCTCAGTTTTGCTCTGAATCTAAAACTGCTCAAAAAAATAAATAAAATTGAGAAGGGAGGAAGGCAAGCAGGCAAGGAGGGAATGGAGGAGGGAGGGAAAGAAATCAGCTGAGAGATCTAGAAAGGCCAGTTCCTGATCATGTGAGCTCCATTTCTGGATTCAGGCACACCTGAAGTAAGAATTAACTATGGATGTTTTGAACACTGAGCCAATAAGTTATTGTTTTTCTTTAAAAATAATAATTTGAAAACAAAAAGACTGCCAACAAAGAAAGAAAAAAAAATTGTGTCATGGTCCTGGGAAAGAATGCCCTTGCTTTCAGAATGACATGGTAAAGGACATAGGGGTCACACCTACAATGAACTCAAATGGGTCAGAAAAAAACACAAACGTGTGTGTAAAGAGAGAAAATATACATAACAGAATGTTAGCAATGGCAAATCTGGATGAATGAGATGAGAGTTCACAGATGCAAGAAGATCAAGCAGTAACTGGGACAACGCCATGTGTAGCAGGTCAGCTCCTCGGAGGTCCTGGCCCACAGTGGTCTGGATGAATTAGTACAGATGGTTTGACTTTAATGAGTCTTTGAGACTTGGCACTTGCTGTGGTTTAAATATGGTTTGGGGGTCCCTCAAAGGCCCATGTGATTGGGAGATTGGTTCCCAGGGGGGTGCTGCTGGAAGGTGCTATGAAGCCTTTAAAAGGTTGGGCCTGGAGTGAGGTCCTTAGGTCCCCAGAACATGCTTTTTGGGGGAAGCTCCCTTGAGATTCCTCGAGCTCTTGGGAGAGGTTGTTATCAAAGGAGCAAGTCTGGCCCCATCTTCTGTCTGGAGATATAATCGGCTTGGTCATGGGCATGCTTCTGCCATGAGGTCATGCAGCCAAGGGGAGCCTCTCCCCAAGCCAGCACTATGCTGTTTGGACTTGGAACCTCTAGCACTGTGAGCTAAATGAACCTCTTCTTTCTATTAGTACCTTGTCCCAGGTATTTCATTACAGTGACGAAAGCTGATAAATACAACATTCTGCACTTGGCATAATGGTGAGATGCTCTTTGGGGATGTCAGATGGCGCTAAATTGGACACAGAAAAGAAACCGAATGTGGACAGAGAAAGCCCATCAGCAGAGTGCTGGTGTTAACAAGAACACAGGGGAAAAGAGCTACCTTTGTGCGTTCCCAGCATGAAAAATAGCTCTCAGATTGCTTCCCTTAAAAGTAAACAAAAAAGCCATGTCCTGGGCCTCACACCTGCTATCATGAGCAGCTTCTCCAGGTCTTTGATGATGTAAATCTGGAAGACTGCTCCGATTCCTGGGATGTGGGTTAAGGAGTTTTTCAAGACATTTAGTGCATATAACCCTTCCTCGGTGCCCACCAACACCACCTGTGAGGGCAGAAGTCCAAAGGCAGAACATAAGCACAGCCATCATGACCATCCCAGCACCTAAGAGCAACAAAGCCCACTGAGCACTTTCTCTCTTGATAATCTGTTGCTGTAGCCAGACCCCAGATGACAGCACCCAGCAAATATTACCTGGTCGCTGAAGGGCAGTGTGCAGTTCATGTCTAGCCGGTCATCGCCTTCCAGTTTCAACAGGGAGTTTCCAAGCAATTTCTTTCCATATGTTAAAGAAAAAAAGAAAAAAGGAGACATAGTAAGACTCAACTGCTCATAAGCAAATCATCCCAAGAGACCAAGAGAAGTTTCAAGTCAAGTTCAGAAACACAAATCTGCTCTTAGCTTGCCCCCATCCATTTCTTCTGCAGCACTGGGAATGGAACCCAGAGACTCACATATGCTAGGCAAGCACCGTACCATCGAGCCACCTCCCCAGCCCTTTGCCCCATATTTTGATCTCAGCTCCACAGGCAAAAACTGGGCATTATTGGTATCTCTGGGGCAGTTTTTGATTAGTTTCAGCTTAGAAGCAAAAATAAGTGAGGGTTATAAGCACAGAAAGCTATTCTGCAATAGGAAACAAGATGAAGCTACAGAGGTTTCACCACAAAGGGTTAATAAAGCTACATGGAAAATTCCTACTCCACTTAGGTTGCAGCAACAGTGCAAAGCACAGTGTCAACAGCAAACCAACAAGTCTCTGGTTTTCTTTACCTGAACCCACACAGGCAGACGCTCATAGGAAACACAGTCACAGGCCTATTGTACATTAACGTGGATTTCAGTCAAAGGCTCACGCACGTAACAATGCAACAGTTCATCAAAACAAGCCTACAACGCTCTTTTCGGGAGGCTCGTGGCGAAGAATTTTCCAATTGCTAACACTTTAAAGTATTTATGAGGAGCTAAGTGTCTAAGAGCTGTTTTGTCTTCAGTGGAGCAAACACCAGTGAGCCATAAATGCTGTTTGCATCCTGGAATGTTCTAGAGGGAATGATGCCAATCAAGGCACACCTACATTTCTAATGTCTTCAGGGTAAGTAGGATTTCAAACCTGCCTATGGCAGAGCAAATACTGCCAGAGCAACTGAGAAAGGTATGAAAAGTAGACGTGGTTGCTCGAAGACTAATGTGCTGCTCGATGGCCAAAGTGCTTATAACTCAAGCCTTCCAACCAAAGGTGCTCATCTGAGTCACCAGCAGAGAGGACTTCCTCACAAGCATGGGCTGCTGTCATGTCAGAACCAGGCTCCACCACACCCCAGGCGGTGTCTGGTGCTGCTGCTTCCCTCACTCTCCATGGCTCCCCAGGGTCAGCTTGTGATAAGCTGTTGCTGCCCTGGAGCCTGTGTCTTCAACGCCACAAATTGACTGGTCATAACACAGTCGGGAGCCACTGGCCCTCAGAGAGGGAGCCTGAAGGAAACCAAGGCAGCCCATGGGATTCTCCAGTGAGGACTGGTTTGTCAGCCCACTCCCCAAACTCCAGAACCTGTGTTCATACTCACAGCGTCTGCTTCTGCCTTTTCCCTAGACACTCTCCCACCTGCGACAACTGATTCTAAGGCGGTGACCCAGCGCTGTTTGTCAGGAAAGCTGGGAGCTAGCAAATAGAGCGTTCTCCCGGGCCAGCAGGTAGTGTGCGGGTGAGACTCCATCTTCAGGATGTATGGGACATCTAGGAGATTTCAGAGAACACAGGATGGGTGTGGATCTCCTCCCTCCCACTGGCAGCCGTGGCCCTGAGACCTCAGTGATCCCACCAAACCCGCTAAAGAGGGAGGGAGGGGGGGAAGGTGGGCCTCTTTGGCAGAGCCAACCCTCCATGGCCCCTTCCTGGCCCTCCTGACTTGCCAAGCCTGGCCCACCTCGGCCGGGGCTCCTCCAGCTGCCCCTCACCTGCTTTGGCTGTATTTGCGAGTTCAGAAGCACCGACGGCACCATGAACAGATACGTCCCCATCGGGAAGGCACAGCTCAAATTCTTCCACCGGCCTCTGTCCAGCTTGGTGCAAAGAGGGAGGGCAGAAAGAAAAACAAAAGAACAGGACCAAGAACAAAGGGAGAGAGAGAAGAGGAGAGCAGAGAAGAGGAGAGGAGAGGAGAGGAGGGGGAAGAGGAGAGAAGAGGAGAGGAGAGAGGAGGAGAGGAGAGAGGAGGAGAGGAGAGAGGAAAGGAGGGGAGGGGAGCAAAGGGAGAGAAAGGGAGAAAAAGACAAGGTGTTCATGTAAAGAAAGGTGCACAAAGACAAAGACGGGAAAGAGGTGTGCAGAGAAGGCAGAGAGGGAAGATAAAAAAAATAAAGTGTGTCAGATGAGTGGCACAGTGAAATTTTTGATGACGATGCGGACTTATGGGTTAGTTGACTGAGGCAGAAGTTCTCTGAAGGTGTATTAGCAGGTGGTATCTTCGGGGCAGCACCCTGCGGGTTCTTCGGGGGGGAGACCTATAGACGTGAGTATCGCACCAATAACCTTTAGAGAAGTCATCTGGCTTTTGACTTTCCAAAATGGGAAAGCATAGAAGGCTCGCGAGGCAGTCCAAAACGACCAAGCCTTCACACCGACACTGGGGATCCTGGGCTAGCCACGTGCAACAAAATTCCCCCTGAATCATGAATTTACCTTCTCTGGCTTCATTGTCATAAATGAGGACTTTTGATCCCTCTAGGACAATGTACTTCCTGTCCCAGCCTTGCTGTCCTCGTTTGTTATTCCTGGGAAAAGAAAGACGAAAAAGGAGAGTGTTTGAGCTCGGAAGAATCAGGCTGGAGGAAGGGGTGGGCAGGGGGGTTCCTAGCGAAGATGCTTCCCTAGAAACCAGCAGGAGTGGAAGTGTTTTCGGAGCCCTCCATGCCAGCATCTGTCCGAGCCCAGGCCACCCTGTGGCTGTACCTGGGCACCTTCATCCACCCCTCCAGGTGCAAGCTGCTGCTGGGCTCCTTGCTCTGGAGGCCTGGGGAGTTCATCTTGTCACGGCAGAAGGCTTCGGTGAAGTGCGTGGCATACTCAGCGGGCAGGCCGCAGGTGGCTGGCAGGCAGGTGGAGCACTTGGGATGACACATCACCTGGCACTCTAGGGGAGAGCAGGGAACAACCTGAAAACAGGCTCAGCGGGGCTCAGATGGTTTCCTTCCTCTGCCAGCCAAGCCCAGGGCCTCTCCACCCCCAACTGGGCACCAGAAGCGGGGCCAGGCATACAGGGAATCCCTATGCTTTCCGAGGTGCCAGGCCCCTACAAAGAGAGGAAACAAGAGACTCAGTTTCCTGGGCTTCAGTCCAGGCTGCCCATAAACAGGTGTGTAAAGGAACCTGTTTCCAGGTTTCAGTTGGAACCAGCGGGGAGAGACCAGCCTGACAAATAGGAGTTGGAAGCTAGCAAAGATCAAGGCATTTTGCACACTGAGTTGGAGTCATGAGCTGAAGACACGTTTGAAATCATTTGTTTAACAGGGGAAAAATAGTGTCCCCCCACTGAAATGAAAAGCTTGGCAATGAATACAGTATATGGTGAGGAATTAAAAAACATCGCCTCTATCTGATGGGTTTTTCAGATAAAGACACACAGATGCCCGCCACAGATGCATGACTGCTGCTCTTACCAAGACATTTGGATGCCTGGCGTCCGAAGTGCACAGTATCCAGACATACAGCACACTTGGTGGCTCGCATGTTCAGTCCTACATTGAATCTGTGTGGGATATTGTGGTGCATGCGTTCCTTAAGACGCCGACTAAATTCTGCAGGAAAGAAAAATGTTTAAATCATTAATGAAGGCGAAAAAACAACTCGCAGATTGGGAAAAAATATTTGCAAATCATATCTGATGGATTTATATGTAGATGGATTTATATGTAGATGGATTTATATCTAGAATATATAAAGAACTGTTACAACTCAATAATTTGAACAGCTATCTCCCCAAAGAGGACAAATAAATAGCTAATAAACACATGAAAAGAGGTTCAACATCATTAGTCTTTTGGGAAATGCAAATTAAAACCATAATGAAATAACGCTTCACAACTATTAGGATGTCTGGAATCCAAAAAAATGGAAAACAAGGTTTGGTGAAAATGTACAGAAATTGGGACCCTCATACATTGTTGGTAAGAATGTAAAATGGTCTAGCCATTTTGGAAGCAACTTGGCAGTTCCTAAAAAAGTTAGACATGGAATTACTATATGATCCAGGAATTCTACTCCTAGGTATATAGCCAGGAGGACTGAAAACATATGTACCTATAAAAAATGTTACAGAAATGTTCAAAGTAGCACAATTTATGGTAGTCAAAAAGTAGAAACAACTCAAATACTTATCAGTAGATCAATGAGTAAATAATATGTACTATCCATATAATGGAATATTATTCAGCCATAAAAAAGAAATGCAGTACTGGTACAAGCTATACCTCAAAAACACAATGCTCTGTGAAACAGCCAGTCTCAAAAGGTCCCATGTAGTGTGGTTCCATTTATCCAAAAGACCCACAGAGATAAAAAGTACATTAGTGGTTGCCAACTGTCAGGCAAAGGGAGAAATGAAGAATATCTGCTAATGAGTTCAGAGGCTGTCACATTTTGTTTTTGCAGAGAGCAGAGAATGTTCCAAAGTTAGTGCGATGATGGTTGCACAATCTTGTGCAACATACTGAAAATCACTGAATTGTTGGGGGTTGTTTGGTTTCATTTGGTTTATTATTTATTTATTTTCAGTATTTGGAAGTTGAATCCAGGGCCTGGCACATACTTTGCAAGTGCTCTGCCACTGGGTTGCACCCTCATTTTTCACTTTTTATCTTGAGACAGGGTCTCACTAAGGTATGCAGGCTGCCTCTGGCCTCAAACTTGCAATCCTCCTGCATCCACCTCCCATTTCAATTCGCTGGGATTAAATGTGTGCATTGCTCTGCCCAGCTTGAGTTGTGCATTTTAAATGGAAGAGTTGTAGGGCATGTGAATTATATCTCCATAAAGTTATTAAAATATTAATTATAAAACTATTTCAAAATTAACACATGCATCTAGATTTGTAGAAATCAACTTAAAACCTCCATCACTTGGTTATTAGGAATTAGGTTTTATTTACAAATTCCCAATAGAAGATGGATTACATAATGGCATATATGTTTATGAGCATAAAAAAAGGTTTTAAATCAATCATTTGTAAATATTATAGTTACAAAAGCTTTGTTCTCCAGATGAAATATTATCCTTACAGCTTTTCAGAATCCAATTTAAAAGTAAATATTATGAATTACAGAATTTATCATTACTAAATACTAACTACTCATTACTAAATATAAAAGATATCATTCAAGAAGGAAGCAAAAAGTTATTAAAAAGACGAGAAAAAAAGAAAAGACCAAATTACATGTCAAATGAGACGCTGGAACTTGCCCTTGAATGTCGAGCAGCTAAAGTAAAAAGAAGCCATGATGAAGTTAAGGAACTAAACAGAAGATTTCAGAAGGCAGCTCGAGAAGACAAAAACAAATATTATAATGACATGTGCAAAGAGCTGGAGGCAGAAAACCAAAAGAGAAGAACACACTCTGTGTTTCTCAAGCTTAAGGAAGTGAAGAAAAAATTCAAGCCTCAAGTGGCAGTAGTGAAAGATTCTACAGGGAAAATATTAAATGATGCAGGAAACATCAAAAGAAGATGGGAAGAATACACAGAGTCATTATACAAGAAAGAATTGGTAGATGACCAACCATTCCAAGAGGTTGCATATGAAAAGAAACCAATGGTGTTGAAGAACGAAGTGGAAGCTGCCTTGAAAGAACTGGAGAAACACAAGGCTCCAGGAATTGATGGGATACCAATAGAGATGTTTCAACAAACAGATGCAGCACTGGAGGTGTTAACATGTTTATGCCAACAGATTTGGAAGACAGCTACTTGGCCAACTGACTGGAAGAGATCCATATTTGTGCCTATTCCCAAAAAAGGGGATCCAACTGAATGTGCAAATTATCAGACAATATCATTAATATCGCACACAAGCAAAATTCTACTAAAGATCATTCAGAAGTGACTGCAGCAGTATATAGACAGGGAATTACCGGAAAATCAAGCAGGATTCAGAAGAGGGCGGTGAACCAGGGACATCATTGCTGATGTCAGGTGGATATTAGCTAAAAGCAGAGAATATCAGAAGATGTCTATGTTTTATTGACTATGCAAAGGCATTTGACTCTGTGGATCATAATAAATTATGGATAACACTTTGGAAAATGGGAATATCAGAGCACCTAATTGTACTCATGAGAAATCTGTACGTGAACCAGGAGGCAGTTGTTCAAATAGAACAAGGAAACACTGCCTGGTTTAAAGTTGAGAAAGGTGTACTTCAGGGCTATATACTTTCACCCTATCTCTTCAATTTATACTCTGAGCAAATAATCAGAGAAGCTGGCTCTATGAGGAAGAACACGGCATCAAGATTGGAGGAAGAATCATTAACAACCTGCATTATACAGATAACACAACTCTGCTTGCTGAAAGTGAAGAGGATTTAAAACATTTACTGATGAAGATCAAAGATCATAGCCTTCAATATGGGTTGTGACTAAACATCAACAAGACAAAAATCCTTGGGTCAGTGCGCAAGTTCACAATAAATGGAGAACAGACAGAGGTTGTCCAAGATTTTGCTTTGCTTGGCTCTATAATCAATACCTGCGGAAGCAGCAGTCAAGAAATCAAAAGATGCATTGCTCTAGGAAAAGCTGTGGCAAAAGATCTCTTTAGAGTATTGAAAAGCAAAGATGTCACATTGAAGAGGAAGGTGCATCTGACTCATGCCATGGTATTTTCAGTCACATCATATGGTTGTGAAAGCTGGACATTGAACAAGGGAGACAGGAGAAGAATTGATGCTTTTGAATTGTGGTGCTGGAGACATCTATTGAATATACCAGGGACTGCCAAAAGAACCAAAAGATCTGTCCTAGAAGAAGTACAACCAGAGTGCTCCTTGGAAGCCTGAATAGCCAGACTGAATCTTACATATTTCAGACATGTAGTCAGGAGAGATCAATCCCTAGAGAAAGACATCATGTTCGAGAGAGTGGTAGGTCAACCCAAAAGAGGAAAACCCTCCACCAGATGGATTGACACAGGGTCTGCAACAATAGTCTTAAACATAAATAGGGTCATTTGCTTGGCACAGAATCGGCAATTGTTTCAATCTGCTGTACATAGGGTCACTATGAGTTGGACTCGACTCGATGGCACCTAACAACAACAACAACAAATACACGAACTAACTGAAGAATTCTTTTATGTCCAGTTTATTCATGAATAACTTCCTTTTTTCCACACTCAACTTTTTAGTCTCAAAGAACTAATTCTTACAATTAGATTCTAGTCAGTTTAAATTAACAAAGCTGATTTTATTTTCCCCATTTAATCTCATCCGTCTCAAAGTGACTAATTAGAGGTAACTTTGAACAGAGAAAAAAAGCTCAGAGAAAAAAAGGGAATTGGAAACAAGCTAAATACCCATCAACAAGGACTTGGTTCAATAGGTGAACTGTATGCCCACACCAGGGAATATTGTGTTGTCCTTTGAAAGAATGAAGTATTAATAAGTAGTAATATGAATCACTCTAAAATAACACTTTGAGCCAGGTTCAGTGGTACATTCCTATCATCCCAGAGGCTCTGGAGGCAGAGGCAGAAGGATCATAAATTCAAGGCCAGAGGCAGACTGTATAATTTAGTGAGACCTTGACTCAAAATAAAAAACAAAAAATGGGCTGAGGATACAACTCAGTGGTAGAACACTTGCAAAAAGTATGCGTGAGGCCTTGGGTTCAATTCCCTAATACAGCAGAAAGCCCAAAATTAAATGAAAATAAAATAATACTTAAAATGTTGTCTTGTTGGGTGCTGTGGCACATGCCTGTAATCCCAGTGACAAGGGAGGCTGAGGCTGGAGGATTGAGAGTTCAAGGACAGGGGCGGCTTGTACAACTTAGTGAGATCGTCTCAAAATAAAAAAGGGGCTTTGGGTTCAGCTCAGTCGTAAGGTATTTACCTAGCATGCTTGAGGCCCTGGGTTCAACCCCCTAGTACTGCAGTGGATAGATGATAGATAGATAGATAGATATATAGATAGATAGATAGATAGATAGATAGATAGACAGACAGACAGATAGACAGACAGATAAAGGTGTCTTGCAGTGTACCACATACTGTGCTATTGTATTTTTAACAGGCTAAAAAATATATGCTCATTTTCTGATATTCTTTATATTTATATAAGGTACATGAATTAATATAGGCATGGTCATGTCCATGAAGTATTACTGGAAGAATGCAATGGCTGAAAACAGTGGTTCACTCTGAATAAAAGGTGGGGGGAGACTTACTTCTTACTCTATTCCTTAATATTACCTGTAATTTTTACCAAAAAAAATTTGCATTCCTTAGAAGCTTTAAAAAAATCATCCAATTGTCCCTTAAGAATGGATATGATTTGAATGAATCTGCCAAAAGTTCTTGTGTTGAAAACATAATCCTCAAATTCCTATGTTGATAGTACTTGAGGTGAGGCCTTGGGTGATAATTAGGATTAGATACTAGGTCATGAGAGTGGGGTCCCCATGACAGTATTAGTGGTTCTATAAGAGGAAGAGAGACCTGAGTTAGCACGCTTCCTCTATCTCCCCATGCGATGTCATTTGCCATGAAATGATACAGCAGGAAGTCCCTCACCAGATGCTGGCTCCATGCTCTTAGATTTCCCAACCTCTAGAAACGTAAGCCAAATAAACTTTTCTTTATAAACTACCCAGTCTCAGTATTTTGTTATAGCAACAGAAACCAGGCTAACACAAGAACATACCCTCTGGAGTTGAAGACTCTTTTCTGCGGCTGGATGGCGGGGCAAGCAGGCTCATGGCACTGGGCTGGTGCTCAGGTGACCGCACAATAGCGGACATGGCAATCTGCTGCCTCGCAGTGGCTGGCGTAGACGGGTGTGGGTGGTCCGTGGCTTTGCGGTGAGCAGCTGCAGAAATACCAGAACAATGCCTTTTGGTTAGCTGAGTCACCAAAGGACAAAACCAAGTGGGATGCCCCTGGGCTATGTTTCAAGGGCTTAAGACCAAAAGAACATGTGTCATGCCAACCTGGCAACACCAAGGAGGCTGTAAATTTTTCTGACTTAGGGCATCTGGTCTGAAAATCCATGGGCCATTAAAAAGAGATGCTGAACTAATCTTGGCCAATCTCACTGAGATCAATCTTCCAAAGACTAGATAGAGCACATTGCAGAGAGAATCCCTACCTTCCTCCCGGGCGGACCGGAGCTCGATGCGGGTCTTCTGAAGGGCTTCTTCGAGCTCTGCACAGCGAGCTTTCTCCTTCTCCAGGGCCAGCTTCAGCTCATTGTACTGCAGAGGAACCTGTGTGGGCAAAGCAGGGTCCTCTTTCCGTCGACTAAATAAACCCTAGCAATGGAAACAGAGATATCTCCTAACTCCTGGAAACTGGCACTGTACACTAGCTGAAGGAAAGCTGACTCGGGAGGAACAAACCACCAAGGCCAGGTGCATACTCACTGTAAGTGTGTTTAGTAAAAATGGCATGTGAAGGGGGAAAAGGGGAGGCTGAGCCTCAGCCCATTCCAGCCAGCTGAAAAAAAAGTGGGTATGGAAGTTTTCACCAAGAGGGTTAAGATGCTTGCATTGCCACCACCTCTTCCTTAGCATTCCCAAGACAGGAGAGTCATTTCCTGGGAGGCTTTCCCCCTCAAAAAATGGAATCAGGATAGATGGAGATGGAGCCAGGAAGATGGTTCAGAGGTCATTCTTGCCTTTGAACTTGTCTCACAGTGCTTGGTTACAAGACACAGAGAGGAGTGTTTTTAAAAAGAAAGGAAAATTTAAACAAGAAATGCTGAAATGATGTCAAAACAAGGGGCTTACAAAAGAAAAAATGCAAATGGAAACGTTTACTATACGTGGAAGAAAAAAATAAAATAGAATAATGGACTGGACAAAAAAATTAACTGAAAGAAAAATAAATGGAAACACCCTAACTACATCAAGTGACATAACCAGACAACAGTCTGCTGCTAAAATAAAAAAGATTAAATATCATAAGTATAGCAAATACATATGCAGTATGCAAGCAAATCCTTCCATGTGACCAGCGCTTAGCAGAAAGTAACCTTTGAATGTTGCCCTCAACCCCTTAGAATAAACATGGTGCTGCGAAGATTGCAACCAATCATGGAATTTAGTTCTCCATTCCTTTATCCGACATACTCTGAGCCATCAAGCCCTTTTCTCTAAAACCACTGTCACAGCCACCACAGTGTACTAAGGCCTTTGGGAGGAAACTGCAAGTTCTTTAGAGATCTTTCTGGAACTGAAAACACTTGGCCCACCTAGGATGAGGACTTCAGTGGTTTGGGAAAGGAAGTACTGGGCTTATGAAAAGCAATCTTCCCATGTACACCTACATATAACCCAGTGCCTAGTCCACAGCTGGCTTTTTGTCCATAGTTTTTCATTTGTTTGTTACAGTTTTAAAAGATGGCACAGTACTGGTGGAGGGAATGGCTGTCTAGTCAAGCTTTTAAGCAGGTCATTTCAACTCCCTGGGTCTTTGTTAGCCAATGAAAAGAACTGGATTACCAAGGCATGGTGGTGCACACCTACAATCCCAACACTTGGGAGGCTGAGGCAAGAGGATCGTGAGTTCAAGGCCAACCTGGGCAATATGGTGAGACTCTGTCTCGAAAAATAAAAATTAAGAGAGAAAAGCACTGGACTAGATTATTCTAGGTCCTTCCTTGAGTCTCATACAGGTGCCCTGAGACTGCTATGGAGTCCCAGACATATAACCTGCTAATCTCTCTGGAGCCCCACACATATGACTTGCTAATCCTTCTAGAGTGCTATACATACATATGACCTTCACATCTGTTTGAAAGCTTGTATATGTGGCCTACGCATAAAACCTTTTTCTCTGCAGAACACCCCCATCCCAGCTACTCTGTGGGAGGGAAAAATAAAAATCACTCTTTTAATAGAGAGAGACACTACAATTATAGTGGTCATAAACACAAAGTCTTCTGTTAGACTTGGTCAGTGACACCCTCTGATAAAAGCTATTCTAATGATACCCAAACCTACTTCTCAACCTAAAATACAACAAGTAAATGTTCATTTTTTTTCATATTTCTATGATTACATATCATAGTCACGAACGACACAATCAGACTGCCAAAGGCCACTTGTCAAATGCTTTTACTCACCTTTTTCTTTTTAGCAGGTTGGTCCATTTTGGCTTGGAGAAAATCAATGAGTTTGGTTTGTTGAGAAATGGTGCCTTCCATTTTCACCTTTTCATGAGAATAGAGAACCTAAAATTCATGGAAAGAAAGATAACCTCAGAACCACACAGAAGTATGGTTTTAAATTTGGTACTTTAAGCAAATAAAAAGCAAATGAAAATTTAACAAACAGCCCTGGGTCAAAAGTTACTTAGTCCCAATTTTATTGTAAGGGGAATTAAAAAAATGGACAGATTTATGAAAAAATAACAGCAAATGGTTAATTACAGGATTCAGGTGGTGGCCACTATGGAAATTTTTCTCTGAATGTCTAAAATTTTTCATAATTAAATATTGTAGAAGTACACACAGCACACAACATAAAGACACAGCTCCATCAGGGGCTGTCATTGTGCCATGTCTCTATGCACATTTTGTGATTGTGTTTGTGTGCGTATGTGTGTTGGAATCCAGAGCCTTGTGCATGCTACACATGCATTATACCACTGAACTACACCCCAAGCTCTGCTTTCTTTTCCCCTTGGTTTCAGGGATGAACCACAAGGTCTTACACATGCTTGGCAAGCGTTCTATCCCTGAGCTACATCCATAGCCCACATGCAGATTTTTAAGCAGATTCCCCTTGCCAGAACTTACCTGAATGTTTTCTAGCTGATATTCCAGATCGCTTCTTTCTGTCTTCAGCAGGTCAGCCCGATCCAGAGCTTCTTGCAGCCCTTGAGTCAAACGGAAAATGTGGTTCTTCTGCAGGTCCATCTGCTGCTGTAACTTGGCTTGCTAGTGGGGAGGAGGGCCAGAGAAAGGCTCAATACTGCACAAAATACAATTTCCTTCCCACGGTTCCTATTCCTAACTAATTTCTGGCATGATACTGAAAGTTGAACATTTGAAATCATCTCCTTCCAGAATCACCACTTGTCTTCTATTCTAAGATGATGCAGGAATGGTTAAAAAGAATTTTCCAGGGGATCTTGCATGGCCAGAAAGTCACAAGATCTGCACTACAACAGAAGTCCAGGCTTCAGAGTCTGGCTGCCCGGTGAGCGTTACAATTGGGGATATTTCAGTATGAAGAGTGTAATCCATCTGAGTTGACAGCAAAGGTGGTGCCAATCAGTGATGGGACAACTCAGTTCCATTTGTCCCTATTTTTTGGTTCTAGGACCTGAATGGTTGTTCAGAGAAATTACTGTGCAGGCAGTGTGGAGTGCACAGAGAAGTAGCACACCAGCCCTTACTTCATGACTGCCCACAAGTATACAAATAGCCACAATCACAGGAAGTATTTCTGGAGTGTAGAGAAAAAGGAGGAGGAAGATCCCAGGTACAGCATAGGAGTTAGCAAAACCCAGAGGGAAAAAAATTCAATTTAGTGTACTGGAAATAGTTTTGTGCTGAAAATCTCTCTCCAATTTTTACAATGGAAGTCGACCAGAAAATAGGGCAGGCCATAAAGATACTGGTTTTATGGCTCTATTTCCTAAAATGTCCCTGTTTCTTTCCTAAAATGTGTTCCACCCTGATGAGATGCTGCTTGATTTCATCCAAACCCAGGGTTATTACCCATAACCATACTGGCTATGGCCCAAATAATCTCTTCCCTAATGGTCTAGACTCTGCATACTTAGGAAGAAGTAGCTAGGAAAGAGTAATAAACATCACTGTGGGAGTTTTCAAATGGTCCAGGGCCGATCCCAAAGCTCCCCACCCTAGCATGATGAGAGCCACATGTGACCTAAGAATTTGGTGGCCCTCTCTCTCCTACTTCTCTTCTCTCCTCCTATGTTTTTCATTCCTTTTCTGTTCCTCACCTGTCCTTCCTCTCAAGAGGTACCTGATTTTTTGAGGTATAACGTTGTAGTGTAAAGAATCTGGACTTTGGAATCTTATAGAGCCTGGCTGAAATCATGGCTTTAACACCGACTGGCAGTATGACTGCCCATAGGCAGCTCATATCACATCTGGGAGCTTCAGTTCTTCATCCAAGTGCGGGCATAAAATCTTGCCTCTCTGGATGACATATTAAGCACAGTGCTCAGCACAGAGCAGGTGCTTAGTGAATGTTGGTACTTTCCATCTCCTTTGTCCTTTCTTCCTTCCATCCCATTGAGTGTTGTACTCACTCTCCCATTTGCCTCTTCCCTACCAGCCCTGCAATAAACCAACTAAAGATCACTGGGCCTAAGTGCATAATGTGGAATTTCTAAACCAAACCATATTGTTGTTGTTCTTCTTAGGTGCTGGCAAGTCAGGTTCGACCCATAGCAATCCAATGTACAACAGAACGAAACATTCCCGACATTCTGCCATTCCTGGCACTATGTCAGTGCTTCTCTGCTATTCATAGAGTTTCCAATGGCTGTTTGTTTGGGGATTGTTTTGGGAGTGGACTGCTATGTCCTTCTCCCATTTTGGGGGTGCTGGGAATCGAACCCAGGGCCTCAGAGCGCACAGAGCAAGCACTCTACCAACTGAGCTAGACCCTAGCCCCAAACCATAGAACCTCTGAAAAAACAGAGAAAGGAGGAAAGAGGGAAAGAAGGGAAGGGAGGAAGGAAGGAAGGAAGGAAGAAGAAAGAAAGCAAGCCAAGATGCCCTCTTAAAGGGAGGTACCAGCCCCCACTGTACAAGTGATTTGTTCCATAATTACCCTCTTTAGTTTCTTCCTGCTACTTGAGGACAACATTAATTAGTAGGCACGAACCAGAGAAAGAACTGATGGGGACAAGGATCTATTTGGTGACAGCTGAGCCCAAAGTATTTTTCTAGAATAAAACCATCAACTATCTACTGGCTTTCCAAGAAATAGGCTGGTTATTTACTGTAATGAAAACCAAGTAAAAGTGACATTTGTATTCTGCGAAATGTTTTTCAAAGCTATTTATCTGCTGCTGAGGAAGAGGCGAACACAGGCGTATCCATGGGTCAGTGTTCAATTGAAAGGTGAGCCTTACTGATGTGCTTAGGCCTGATCAACAACTTTCTAAGAGTGACAAGAAACTTTATTCAGGATGAATGAAGGAGCTGGATTACAGAACTGGAGTGTGACACAACTCTAGTGGGCAGGATGAGATCAGAGCTACCAGACAAAGGTCAATAGGATGGTATTTTTAAAAACTTCAAGTGAGTACATATACACTATAAAGATGTTTTGAAAAATATTTTGTGGCAAAATAGGTGTGATCTTTTATTTTATTTTATTTTTTGCAGTATTGGGAGTCAAACCCAGGGCCTCGCGCCTGCATGCTTTGCAAGTGCTGTACCACTGAGCTGCACCCTCAGCCCTCACCCCCCCCCTCTTTTTTTTAACTTTTTGAGACATGGTCTTGCTAAATTAATCAGACTGATTCTGGTCTCAAACTTGTAATCCTCCTGCCTCTGCCTCCCTAGTCACTGGGATTACAGGCATGCGCCAGCTGAATAGGTGTGATTTAACAGATTAATGAAGGTATGGTTAGATTACCCAAAGAGCCCAGGTAATTGGCAGAGGTTTGCAAAGCTAGTAGAGAAGGGAAAATATTCCATTGAACATTGGACCACATTCAAACCACATGGACTCCTAGAAACTCTCTCTGGAAAGACAGATCTACCAGAAAAGAACATTCAAAACTTGAAGGAACTTGAAATATTTCACCTCCAAAGATATTTGGAGTGGGAGAGATACATGGGTATCTCCTTAACTGTCATGGAGATAATAAAAATGGTTATCTCCTAGGACTGCTGGACAGTATGAGTTAATTCATGTAAAGTACACAGGCACCTGGCACACAATAAATGCTAACTAAACATTAATTACTTTGTTTGGGTTTTGTTGTTGTTGTTTGCTATTGGGTTTTGTCTGTTTTTTGTAGTACTTGGGATGGAAACCCAAGCCTTGCACATACTGGATAAGCGCTCCACCACTGAACTACATCCCCACTCCATAGTTATTTTGATCAAATAACTTGACTATTGATCCATATTAATTCTTCACTTTGGTGGGCTATACCAGACTACTCTCTAATTTCATATGTTTCAACATAATAGAACCAAGGGATAGAAGTTGTAAGTTTTAGTTCACAATAAGGCTTAACTGGGTGTGGTGGCATACACCTGTAGTCCCAGTGACTTGGGAGGCAGAGGCAGGAGCATCGCAAGTTCAAGGCCAGAGGGAGCCTGGGCAACTTAGCAAGACCCTGAATCAAAATAAAAAATAAAAAATGGGTTGGGGATGCAGCTCAGTGGTAGAGCACTTGCAAAATATGTGTAAGGCCCCAGATATCACAAAAATAAATAAATAAACAAACAAACAAACAAGCACCTTTCTAAGAATTATAGTTGTTGAAAAATGGGTTGGGATATCCAAAGTCATTCTAAGTATTTTGGCAGAGGTTCAACAAAGGTCTGCCTGTGACAAGTGTTGGAGAAGGGATTTTCTATCTTGAGTAGGGGACAAATTTGACAAGGATTAGCCAATGGACAATTATCTCTGGATTGGTAGTGATTGTAAAGTGGCATGTCAAGAGAACTTTTAAGGCCACTTCAGGCCCAAGAGGAAAGATCTGATAGGAAGAGCCATTACCAAAATTTTTCAGGGGCAGGTATAAAAGGAATAATAAGGAGAATTTGGACTAGGTGACAGAAAAATTTCTCCTAATTCTGAGACTGACTCTTTCTCATTTATAAATCTCTGTATACAAGGGAAACTTAGGTTGAGGACTAGAGCCCATGATAAGGTGCACAGCACAACCAACGATCCCAATCACATTTTCATAATGGTTTCAATCATCTGTGAATTCTGACTCAAACTCAATGTCAGCCAGATGTCTGTCTATCTGTGAGGTGCAGACTGGGAAGTTGGAAACATTCCCATGTAGGTTAGAAGTGAGAAAGAGGGGACTGAGTCAGGCTCCCAGTATTCTATTCCTAGCATCGTCACTGACTCACCACGTAACCTTGGACCAAAGTACTGCGCTGTCAGGGACAGCCTGCCCTCCTCAGAAGGAAAACAGGCCAAGCAAAAGCATTGATTATTTCTGTTCTATTTCTAACATGTGCCTAAAGTGGGAACATATTCTATTCATCCCAGATAAAAGACTGTACTTCTCTATTTGACCACCTGGTAGATTTAAAAGTTCTATTACAGGTTGAGCATCCCTCATCCAAAAATCTGAAATCTAAAATGCTCCAAAATCCAAAACTTTTTGAGAACCAACAGGATACCAGGTGTGGAAAATGCCATACCTCGTCTCATGGGACGGGACACAGCCAAAATGCAGACACACTTAAAAATAGTGTATTAAAATTACCTTCAGTCTATGGTATAAGGTGTATACAAAGTCTAAACGAATTTCATGTTCAGACTTGGGTCCCATCCGTAAGACATCTTGTTATACAGATACCAATATTTCAAAATCTGGCTTTGAGTATTTTGGATAAGGCATACTCAACCTGTATAGTGTTCTTGGGACCATTTGATAAATTTCATTCATATGTGTGTATATGTGCAAAATAAATTTTATTTTCAAATTTTTTATTGTGGCAAAATACATATAACATGAAACTGATCATTTTAACCTTTTTTGTTTGTTTGTTTGTTTTTTCTTTCTTGTAGTGCTGAGGATCGAACCAAAGGTCTCCTGCATATTAGGCCATCTTAACCAATTATAAGTATATTGTTCAGTGGCATTAATTCATATTGTTGTATCACCAACCATCACCACCATCAACCTCCAAAACCTTCCCAAACTCCCACCAGATATTTTTAAAAGTATCATTCTATAAGACACTTCATGCTGACCTGGAAAATTTGCACTACACTTTTCGAAAGGTAATAGCATAGCAATATTATTTCTATCAACAGAACACCTTAGGAAATGTATCATATAACAAGGAACATTGAACTGCCAGGCTTACTATAGGTTAAACAAAACCCTCCTTGGAGTCCAGCTTTTTGTTAGATGTCTTTATCAAGTGCGTTTGTTGTAGTAGGCCAATTCTAATGAACAAAGCAGAATGAATTATTCATGATTCCGTGTAGAGGGCTTTAATTGGGGGTGGGAAGGCACCATCAATTTAAACAGCAATTTTCAGAGTTCTATTAAAAGACACAGGAAATAATAGAAGGAATGGTAAGTTTAGGAAAGCAACTTGAGCTTGTCATCTTGTGTCTCAAAAGCAAGACCTAATTTTTTTTAATTGAATTAGCCGCATGTTCAAAAGTCCTCATGAAATTTGGTACTTGGCATAATCTGATCAAATCTCTGTCTTATGTAAGAAGCTAATTTGCATGGATGTTCTATCAGCATGAAACCTAATATAGTTTGAATATTAATGCTAAAGAACAATTTAACTCAATATTCATCCTACTGGAAGCTTAACGAACCTCTAGTCAGCACGTACTATGAGGCTGACACTATTAAGCCCTATGCAGGAAAAAACAAATGACAGAGAGACCCTCTGGCTTTCGACACAGATTCTTTTAATTTGTTAAATACCTCATAGGAAGAATTAGATGACCACTTTGCTCTGCCTGGAGAATTGCTGTTGAATGTCTAATTGGATCTGGCCACAGGAACTTAACAAATTTCCTCTTTCAAAATCCCACCTGGGTCTAGATCCCAGGTGGCTCATACTCACCTCTTCCAGGAGCCTCTGCTTGAGCTCCCGCTCCGTCTCCAGCTTCTGCTGTAAGCTTCGCGCATTCATTTCAAGCATGGCATGCTTCTTCTCCAGGTCATTGAGCTGAACATTTGGAAAAACGGGCCATGATGCCACATTTGGGAATGTTAGGTGCTACTGACTTTTTAAAAAATGTCCACAGACCTTAATGTATTAAGGATAACCAAGTTATAATGGTCAGGAGCGAAATGTTATTTTTGAAAAAATCCAAAATCCACGTCACAGTAAGTCTCCCACAAGGACAAGAGTCATTTCTAACAGGTGGGTCATGTGGATAGCTGTGACAAGTTCTAAGCGGTGACTGCTCAGGTGTTTATCTATCTGACATGCTTCAGCTGAATTTAATTAAATAATTGTATGCCGAGTGCTTACTATGTGCGCAACATTATAGCTACCAGAATGAAAGGCTGGCCAAGCTCTCCCAAGGGTCTTACGCCAGGTCAGAAGGTGGAAGGCGGCTGATAACTAGGCACATGCGCATGTAATGACTGCTTTATCAGATGAAAGTTGGATAAGGGAGGAATGGAAAAGCAAAGCTCATTCCAATTAAGATAAGATCAAGAAAATATGTTATTAGAATGTCTAGAACTTGAAAAGACAGGTCGGGCTTGGCTATTGAGTACTTTAAGGATAGCCAACCAGAAAAAGATATTATTCAAGTTAAGCATAAAAGGGTTCACTTATCTCCAAATAATAAATATACTTTCTTCATGCTTAAGAAAACATGGTAAGCCAGTCTTAAGGATTCAGAAGTGTTCCTGAGTGGCAACCCATAGCCTTGAATCCAGAAATTCTATTTCTACGATTTCCAGGGAGAAAATAATCACGGATGTCTATAAAAACTTATGTTCATCACAGTGTTATTTATATGGCAAAAAAATTGGAAGAAGCCCAAATTTCCACTACAAGTGGAATGCTTAAATTAGATGCCTCCATGCAATTTTATTTTTTCAGAATTACGTGTTCAAAATATTTAATAACTCAGGAAAAGCTTCCAGTTATATGAAGCTGGCATATAGTAAGAATCTCAATTTTTAAAAATATATTTGTGTGTATGTGTCTGTGTGTATAAATATAAGCAAACAAAAGTTTGCAAAAATAATTCACCAATATAACAAGGTAATGAATTACTAGTCATTTTTTCCTTTACTTTTCTGTGGTTTTTATATTTTCCATAATGACCCTAAATAATTACTTTTATAAACATGAAATAATAAACATATAAAATTTAAAAATTCAGATGGCTACTTTATGTGTATATATATATATATACACATATAAAAGTATTTATACATAAAATTTCTCTGATGTCCATTTTCATTATCAACAACATTGAACCACCTATTCTACATCTCTTTCAAGACTATTAGATAAAATCTCCAAAACACTAGTGCATCACTTTGTAAATATAACGTGGAATGGGGCATAGACAGAAAACATGTATTTCTAATGTGAAATACTTAGGACTCACATGTATTATTAGCCCCTCCTACAGTTTGAATGTGTCCCCCAAAAGTTCTTGTGTTAGCAACTTAACCACCAACTTTACGTTAATGGCATTTGGAGGTAGAGCCCTTGGGAGATAATTATTATTATTAGATGAGATCATGAGGGTTAGGGGCCTTCTGATGGCATTAACATCTTCATAAAGAACAAACACTCGAGCTAGTGCACTTGCTCTGTCTCATCATGTGACACCATCCACCATGTTATCATGCAGCAAGAAGGCCCTCACTAGATGCTGGTGCCATACTCTCAGACTTCCCAGCCTCCAGAACCATGAGCCAAATAAATTTCTATTCTTTATAAATTACTTAGTCTCCGGTATTTTATTATAGTAACAGAAAATGGAATAATACAGACTTATTGTGTTCCTGAACTTGGAAAGTGGAGAAGCTGAGCTGCCTACAATTGCAGAACCTGCATTGGTCATTGTTACCATGTTCTTCCCAAGGATGCTCAATAACAGGTCCACAAAGCCTTCTAGAAATAACATACCAGAAACAAAACAGTGTGCTCTGATCAAATTTGGGCTTCTGGGGCCCAGACAGGAAGCTGTTAAAAAAATCACTGACCAGGTACCCATCATACCAAGGATGTGATTGCCAGCAAAGGATGTCCCATAGGGAATCACAACTGACCTTTCTAGAGGGAGCAAATGAATGCCTATGAAATATGTTTTCCATGGATTGCATTTGAATGTGTGTCAAGCATGCCTTTAGAGATGGAAATGAAAATGTTTTCCTAAAAGGCAAAAAATGCCACGTGCTGACCTTATCAGAGAGGCTCTCGGCTTTTAACTTCTGTTCTTTGAGAGCCTGCTGCAGAGCGAGAATCTCAGCCTTGTGTTCCTTCACTGCCAACTCCACCACCTGGCGAGATTCAGTGATCCGCTGATCAGCTCTTGCCCTGCCAGAAAAGCACAGGCCTTTCAGAAGCACCTCCACCATCAATCTGAAAAGAGGAGGCTGGTCCATCCCTACACTTGATGAGCAGCTAAACAAGCTGCAAGTCAGACAAATGCCCAACCCTGAGTCTTACTTGCAAATTATGTCTTCCTTTCTGAGAGCTTACAGAGCAAGAATCTGACCCACTTCAGGCTTTGGGCAAAATTGCCCTGAAGCTGTAAAGTTCCTATGGGAGCTGACTTTGAAAGGCTGACTGAGAGAAGGCATTTCCAAGTGCAACTGGGCTGAATAAAGGTGTGTTAAGACTATCATACCCTCCCCATGAGGTAGACATGGAATGAGGCCCCTCCAGAGAACAACAGGTTGCAGAGGACTATGGGAAACCCCATTTGAGCAGCATTTCCTCTCTTGTCAAAGCATACTCAAAGGGCTAAGGGTTCTGGTGCTCATCAGGAAACTGAAAATTGAACATGATTATTGTACCCATAAGTCACACTAAAGAGTACAAAATCACAGATAGGATGAGAGGCCTATCTGGCTTTGACATCTGTCACTCCATTAATCACCATGGCTGATTTGGCTGACCTGGATGGCTAGGTGGGTGTCCCCTTTCTCCCTCACTGCTCCACATGGGACCCTTCCAAAGCCAGGTGTTCAGTTAAAGAGAATGACCACTGTCTACAGAGCAGGACTATTCTTCGGTCAAGGGTATACGAGTTGTGCTTCCCTGTTAGAACCTCCAAAAAAGGCTTTCAAAAATCGCAGGTAAAATCACTTCCTTACTCCTATTTAGGCCTGAAGCTGTACCACTGTGACATCCGATCTCATCAGATCTCGGAAGCTAAGCAGGGTCAGACCCGGTTAGTCCTTGGATGGGAGACCGCCTGGGAACACCAGGTTCTGTAGGCTTGGGAGAAGGACCCGGTAACCCATTCCCAAAAAACAATGAGCCACTGAAAATGCCATGAATAGCAGAGAAGGACTGACAATACTGTTTCACCTGTTGTACGTAGGGTTGCTATGAGTCGGACACCAACTCGACGGCACCTAACAACCACCACCACCACCCCTATTTAGGGCCTACATTTTCCTATTTCCACACTTTGGCTTGTTCATCTCTTCCATGGGCAACAGTCTCCTTCCCTACTCTAGAAACTCAAATCTTACTCAGCCCTCTAAGATAAACTCACATGTTATGTCCTCTCATACAACTTTCCCCACTTTCTCCTCTCAGAAGTAATGTCTCCTTGTTCTGTAGTCAAAGCATAAACGTACTTCTATCGTAGCATGTATCACTCTCTAATTTAGGAATAAATATTTGAATGCATAGTTTATTTCCTCTACTAGATTCTTGGGCTTTTTTTTTTTTTTTTTTTTCCCCTGGAGTACTGGGAAGTTGAACCCAGAGCCTCACACATGCTAAGCAAGTGCTCCACCACCAATATGCACCCTTCAGCACCTGTTTTATTTTCTGAGACAAGGTTTCACTAAGTTACTTGGGCTGCCTCTAACCTCGAAGCTGCGAGCCTCCTGTCTCAGCCTCCGAAGTTACTGGGATTACAGGTGTGTGCCACCATGTCTGGCTGACTCTTAGCCTCTTGAGGACAAAGATTATGAATTATATTTTAGAGCCGGGCGCAGAGGTGCACACCTGTAATCCCAACGGCTTGGGAGGCGGAGGCAGGAGGATTGCAAGTTCAAGACCAGAGGCAGTCTGCACAATTTGGTGAGACCCTGTCTCAAAAAAGTAAAACAAAAAAAAGGGGCTGGGGGTACAGCTCAGTGGTATAGCACTTGCAGTGCATGCAAGCACAAGGTCCTGGGTTCAACCTCCAGTACTAAAAAAAAAAAAAAACAAAGAATTATATTTTACTCATCTTGGTATCCCACATAATACCAGAGAAGAAAAAAAAGGGGGGCAGGGAGAAAGCCAAGATCTTTCACAACTTCCCTGAAAGTATACATGAAATGAAAGTAGGCTAATGCTAGTCTTCCTAAGTACAGTCCATAATTACACCTTCCATGTGTGGTTTTACATTTCTTGATTTTGAAGCCAGATCTACTCCCAAGAAAGTGCTTGGACAGGAGCTGGACTTGAGAGTAGAAAGGAATGGAACTGTGGGAGAGGGGCCAGAACTTCCCGTTGGGATGCAGGGGGACCCAAGGGTTTGGAGAGAAATAGGAACAAGGTCTTAAAACAGTAAATCTTCACATCAGCCAACACCCTGAGTGGGAGGATGTCCAAAAAGGAATTATTCCCAGCAGTTTCTCCTGAAATCTAAGAGTTGTCATCTTTCACCTCCAATCTTTTCTGAACTTTTCAGCTGAACTTAGCATACACTATCCATCCAACATTTTATCAAGTCTTCTACGGCCAAGAGAGAGTAGGCAATACCAAAATGAGTATGATACAGTCTGATTATTGTTAGGTGCTGTGGAGTTGGGTCCGACTCCTAGCAACCCTAATAAGGTTTTTGATGGCTGATCATTTCAGTATTGTTTTGAGAGTGGACTGCCATGTCCTTCTCCCATTTTTGCAGTGCTGGGGATCAAATGCAGGACCTCAGAGAGTGCAGAACAGCACTCTACCAACTGAGTTAAACCCCAGGCCCACAGACTGATTAAGTGGCAAATATTTCCATGCATGGTTCATCTTGCTTAAGGAACTCAGAGAACCACAGGAAGGTGACACTAGCAAGGTGTGCAGACATGAAAACATGAGGTTAACACTGGCCCATAGGGCACCTTTGTGTAAAGTAAAAAACGGCCATTGTTCTTCAAGACCATTTCTTTTCACCTGTAAACTGTCACTACATACCAACTGTGTTAGAGCGAAACGTTTGCCTGCCCTTAGCTACAACACTGTCACAAGAACTCTTCAAATCGATGACAGCTTCAATGTGAATGGCATCCCCTGTGCTATCAGAGCACCAGCAGGAAGGAAATTCTATGTAAGGGCAATTGTGGGAAAATAGGTGATAAAGCAGAGAGAAGATATTGCCTGAACTTGGAAGGAAAGGAGGGAGGGAGGGAGGAAGGGAGAGGGAGGAAGAAAGGAGGGAAGGAAAAATGGAACAAAGGAAGGAAGGAAGGAAGGAGAAAGAAGAAAGGAAAGAAGGAAGGAAGAAAGGAAAGGGGAGAGGAGGAGAGGGCAGGGAAGAAGGGAGGAAGGGAGAAAAGGAGGGGAAGAAGGGAAGGGAGTAAGGGAGGGAAGGAAGAAGGGAGAGAAAGGAAAGGAGAGGAGAGAAGGGAGAGTAGGGAAGGGGGGAAGGGAAGAGGAGGAGGGAGGGAAACAAAGGGAAAGGAGGAGGAAAGGAAGGAGGGAAGAAAAGGAAAGAAGGAAGGGAAGGAGAGAAAGAGAGACAGGAAGGGAAGGGAGTGGAGGGAGGAAGGGAGGGAAAGAAGAAAGAAGGCAGGCAGGTAGGCACCATTCTTTTAGAGCAGTGGTTCTCAATTTTGCTCCTCCTGCAGGGGACATTGGGCAGTGCCTGGGGTCACTTTTGGTTGCCACAACTTGGGAAGGGAGTTGCTACTGGCATCTAGTGGGCAGAGACTAGGGATGATGCTCAACATCCTGCAAGGTAGAGCACAATCCCCCGGCACAAAGAACTATCCAGCCCAAAATGTCAGCAGTGCCAAGGCTGAAGGGCCCTTATACAGAAGGAAGACAAGCAAGTACACGTCACCAGGATTAAAGTTGTGATGGGCTTGCTTCATGGTCACATGCTCATGATGGTAAGAAATGGGACAAAAGTGTTTCTGTCAAGGATACAGTGAGATGTTTGCCTTGATTCCCTGAACAGGGCAAATGGACGTAAGACACTGCTGTCCAGATTGACAACCAGGACGACCACCATTCAGGTTTGCCTAAGACTCTCCTGTCTTAGCTCTGAAAATCTTGTATCCCAGGAAACATCTCAGTCCTGGGCAAGCTGGGACAGTCAGTTGCCCAGCTCACAACTCTCAGGAAGAGCCAGCTGCCGTCACCTGCCACTGGCTTCCTGCAAACAGGATGTCCCACCTGCTCTGTTTCTCGGTGTCCAGCATCCTCTGCAACTCTCGGACGCGACATTCAAACTGGGACTTCTCGTCACCCAGGACGCTCCTCCAGGCCTCCCACTGGCGCTCCTTCTCCAATAGCTCATCGTTCAGGGCCTCCAAATCCATGACCTGTTCTTCCAGCATCGTGCATGTGGTCTTCAGAGCCTCCATCGTCTGCAAATCAGTACCCCTAAGCTCTGCCTTATATCAAACAAGGTCACTTTTGTTGATCAATTTCAGAAAAGTAAAGGTTTCTACATGCAATCAGAAACACAGGTTCTGACAGCCCAAGGGGACCAGACAACAATGGATGAGCAGCAATCTGTGCTGTCACCTTAAAGGCAAGCCCAAAGCCAGCCTGGGGGACAGTAGGTGACCAACCTTTAAATCAAGTGGCTCACACTGGCATTCAAATATATCTTTAGTTTTTAAAAATCAAAATGAAGAAGAACTACAGCACACTTTTGAAAAGCCATTTTTAAAACCCTAAAGCCTGGGTACTAAGACATGCTTGAAAAGGAGCCTGTTTTCTGGATGAGGCTCTGCCTTGGACCCTTCAGGGGAAGGTATCAGGCCCTCCTTGATCCTTCTCACAGTCTTCCAGGGACCTCAGGGCCCTCTCTACCCTCCTTACTTGCTTCTGGCTGGTGAGCTGCATCTCCCTCTCTGTGATCTCACGGCGGAGATGGTCCACTTCGCTTCGCAGCTGCACGATCTCATCGTTGGCGCCAGAAGCCTCATCAAGTTGTTTGGACAAGTAGAAGTTTTGGTTGTTGAGTTCAGCATTGTCCTCAGTCAGCTGGTTTAGCTGCTCCTCCAGGTCTGTGATTACCTACAAGGAAGATCCACCAACCAAAGCTCATTAAAAGTAAGCTTCTAGAGCTACGAATTTCTAACTTTGTATGTCAATGACGATGTGCAGCTGTTTAACCTTGAGGTAAAATCTAAGTTCCACATTCATTCACTCAATGCTAAGGCATATGTAGTGAGAAAAAAAGAAAAGTCTCAGTTTCCCCCAACCTCAAGATCCACGTAGAACATACGGCAAAAATAAATCAATCGGGTGAGTGTGGTATTGATGGGGCAAGTCCAAATGAGATCAAGTTAATATCGGGGGAATCACAATCATCTAATTGGAATCACAATCATCTAATTAAACTAACAATGACCCTGTTGTTGTTGTTGTTGTTGTTGTTGTTGTTGTTGTTGTTAGGTGCCGTGGAGTCGGTATCCGACTCACAGCGATCCTACATACAATAGGCAAAACACTTTGTCAGTGCTTCTCTGTTGTTCATAGGGCTTTCAATGGCAGACTGATTTTTGGGAGTGGGTTGCCAGGTCCGTCTCCCAAGCCTACAGCACTTGGTGTTCCCAGGCGGTCTCCCATCCAAGGACTAACCAGGCCAACCCTGCTTAGCTTCCGAAATCTGATGGGATCAGATGCCACAGGGGTACAGCTGCAGGCAACAATGACCTTGGTATCACTTATAAGACATTATCATTAAAGATGCTTACAGTTTTAGAAAGCAAAATAAAATTCTTATCAAGGAAGACTACCAGTGAAGGATACTAACAGTCATTTGAATAAAATCACAGGCAGTGAATTTAATTTCATGTAACAAAGAGAAAAAAATCTTCAGGGAAGATTGGAATAATTCTGAAAATACAGTATTGCATTATGGCATCACTTTAATGGATTTTACTGTACAGTCAGCTCTCAGTGTATATGAAATTGTCATCTTATTGAGAGAGATTTAATCTGGTTTGCTAAATTATTTCCCTGCTCAATGGCAGAATGACTTCAATTTCAGTGCATTTAGCTTTTCTATTCTCTTTGCTGAGGTTTAGTATCAGTGCTTGCAGAGAGCTTTTATATAAAATACTTTAGGTGTTTAAAGGCAATTTTCTAATAATAGTTAGAATGAGGCACACAGGCCACAAATGAAATTTTATGCAACAGAAAGAAGTAAATTAAAAGTAAATGCCTTTAGACCTACACTTATTAATTGTTTCCAATTTTCAGACCTAGAACAGACTTATTTTATTAAATGTTACCATTGTTTCCATAACTAATTCCCTATTTTAGCCCCTTTTGATTATCAATTTAAAAATAAAAATCTTCCCAGGCACATAGAATTAAAGAACATCAACTAAGTACATTTCTTCAATGTAGTTCAGAAAATATAGCTTTTCATTTTAACTAAGCTGATAACCTTTCAATGTAATATGTAGTCTATAAATTTGCTTTTTAATGTCAAAACCCATGTTAATTCCCCATGTAGTGGTATGAGGTACACTGTGAGCTGCAAGAGGGGAATAAAAGTTACCTGTTCGTGTTCTTAGGTAAAACACCTTCTTTATCAAAGGGAAGAAAACAGGGAAGAAGAAAAAAAGAAAGAAAGAAAGAAAACCTGTATCTTTGTCATTCCTAGCAGATAGTTATGCTCCATAGTGTCTCTGGATTGCCTTTTTGGTGACATGGTTAAATTTTCTACACTCAGAAATAACGAACGAATACCCGCTTATTCGACTGGTCTTACTTTTCCGCCTAGATTGTAAATGTCTCCCCTTAACTATATGCTTCCTTCTACCTCTTCCTCAAAATAAAACAGTAAAAATGAGGCAAACCAGCCTGGAAGATGTGCTATGAAACAGATTCTGGAACTCTGGAACGCCAAACACGTTACCTTGAACTTGGCTGGGTTGGTTTCTCCACTTATGACATGGAAGTAAATACTACAACTACTCTTCATCTGTTCTTACTTTTGAATTTTCTTGTATACTATTTGATTCTATGTCATGTGAAATATAAGGAATAAAAATTAATACCCAAGATGATACTTATTTTTAAAGACTCTTAGGGAACATACAGACTACAGGAAATCTATTCATATAAGAATATATAATTTACTTGCCATTCAAAGTTATATTTGTGACTTTGGGTACTCCCTTCCTTTCTTTGATTCATCAAAACAAAATACAACTTATTATGAGCCCATTTCTGCCACTGCTTCTATTTTTCCCAAAATTAGATTATAAAGGGCCTAAGAAGAAACACGTGAAAAAAGTCAATGAGGTGGTGAGGTTATTACTCCCACTCCAATTGGGGTGGGCCCCCACTGGAGGAAGAAGGGCTATTCTACTTCCCCGGTATCCTCTGGTTTACTTTTTCCTTTTTTTCTTTTCCCTCCCTCCCTTCCCTCCCCCTCCCCCTCTCTCTCTTTCTTTCTTTCTTTTTCAGTACTAGGGGTTGAACTCAGGGCCTCCCATATATTAGGCAACCACTCTACCAGTGACTCTATTCTCAGCCCCTTTTTTATTTTTTATCTTGAGACAGGGTCTTGATAAGTTACACAGGCTGTCTCTGACCTCAAACCTTCAATCTTCCTGCCCAAGCCTCCCAGGTTGCTGGGATTATAGGATGTGCGTGGCACCAGGCTAGGTCATCTGGTTTTTAAGGGGTCTTATGCTTCTGACTTCTATTCTCAGTTTGTGATTGCTAGTTCTATATTTGGTCACTGTGTCTATTTTGCCCATTTGGCAAGAAAAGGATTACATGTCTGTGTGAAGCACCATGCAGAGAGTTAAAGTATTGCAATTCATTTGGATTTATCATACATTCCATCTGCCCAAGTCATAACACGTTAGTTTCTGCCCATTTCAAGTGGCTGAAGTTGTAAATGTCCAACATATCTATACATGATTACAGAGTTTATAGATATTAAACTGACCTGAGACACAGACAATAAATTAATAGATGAAGAAGAGGAGAAAAAAAGAAAACGTATAATAAGCAATCTTTGTAATTATCCTTTGAAGTAGGTATTATTTTATTCCCATTTTGTAGATGAAAAATTGGGCCAACCAGGATGCTAAATAACTTCCCCAAGGGCACACTGCCAGTAGATAACAAAGCCAGAATTGGAATCCAGCATTGAAACTCAAGAATCTGTGCTCTTACCCCTACACTATGCTTCCCACTAATACTGGGAGAGTGGTGCTTATTCAACTGCTTTTCAGATCTTTGAAACCCGACATGATGAAGAGAGAAATATCATTCAGGAGAACCCTTCTTGCTTTTGTCTTTTGAGACAAGGTCTCACTCTATAGCTCAGGTTGGCCTAGAACACACAATCCTCATGCCTTGGCCTTCTGAGTGCTGAGACTACAGGACTAAGCTGCCACATCCAGCACCCTTCTTGCTTTTAAGCCAGGTAATGTGCAAGAATTCATAGGTACTTTGTGGCCATGAATATACTCTCTCCACACTAGGGGCAAATGATCTGTTCATTGACAGACTATATCTGAGTCTGTTAACCTTTAAGCACCATGGACAAAGGGTAAGAAAAATAAACTAAAAGGCTGCTTCTATCTCAGCAGTAAAAAAAAAAAAAAAAAAAAAAAAAAAAAAAAAAAAAAAAAAAAAAAAAAAAAAAAAAAAAAAAAAAAAAAAAAAAAAAAAAAAAAAAAAAAAAAAAAAAAAAAAAAAAAAAAAAAAGATATAGCTTCATAATACAAGGATAAGCAGCACTTTCTTGTAGGCTGTTTGCACAGATAAGAGATCTTATAAGCGAGAACAGGGATAGAAAAAATATTATCTACTCTCAGTATAAAAAAAAGAAGAAGAAGAAAAGAAAAAAAAAAGGAGAACTACCCAAGGTCTCTACTTGGGGTTATCTTTTGCTTTTCAAGGCTATTATGTGAACCTCACAGTTCTGAGAAGTTGACATTGACCTTTTATATCTAACTAGGAGACCACGAGAGGGAAGCTGCCAGGAAGATGTCCAATGGCGTGTTAGGGATGAAGAAACCAGTCAAATAATGAGCATCTGGTTAAAAAGACACAGGACTAAAATCCTATTTTAATGCCTAGTTCTTTCCTGAAGGCAGCTATTTGCATATTATTTATTTTTAATCTTATAGCTGACAGATTGATTCATAATTAAAGCTGTGTCATATGTTTACCCACCAACTCCCCTCTAAAACAGACTTAGGTAGGGTTTTAGGTGCCAGATTGAATCAAATCCTTTTTTAAACCCCTTCAAAATATAGAAATGGCCTGAGCTTGAAAATCTTATTGCTCCCAAGCTTTTTGAAAGCTGCTAACTGGGCACTTCTATCAATTGAGTTATTATGGGACTTCTCACAAGTAACAACCATGACATTTCCTAGCAGAGATAATCTTGGACAGCACCAAAAAGAAAGGAACATCCATCACACTGTTCTGAATCATCTGTAAAGTGGCCTTGAACTTCCAAAAGTATCATTGAGACCTACTATTGTGGCCAAATGTTCTAAAGCAGTGGTTTCCAAGCCTTTTAAAGTAGCAAAGCCATTTTCCAAACAAAAGATTATAAGCCCAATATGATAGAAGGCCAAGCCCTGTGCAAGCACTTTGTATGTACTTTAATTATTTCAGGAAATCTATGAGGGAGGTACTAGTGCCAAATTCTATGGCTCAGTGTTTCCTATGACTTATTGTTTCTGAAACTTGAATGTATATGGGAACTAAGCAACTACCTTTCTTCACTTATCCAGTATCCAAAGAGCAGTTATTAAATTGACTATGCATTAGACAATCAATGGGGTATTAGAAGTGAGGACACAGAATGCTGTCCCCATTTTACAGACAAAGAAAGAGAGGCTTGGGAGGATAATTTCACATAGGTTACCAGGCCACTTTATAATCTGAAACATGACTGCCTAACTCCAGAGTCCATGGTTTGGACCACTAGGACACCCAGCTGCTCTAGCTGAAATGTGATTGGGGGGTCACTTTCTCAGGTTCCCCTGTCTCACTTGGGAAGGTCCCCAAAGGCTTCTCCACACACCACCAGAGATAAGTAAAACAAGCATCAGAAGTTATTCTTCCAGCAAAAGCAAATTTGGACAGTATAAATGTTATATAAGAAACCAAATTCTTTCTACATACTGGCATATTCCACTAAAACTAAACTTCTAATTTTAAAAGTGGGAGGCAGGATTACAAAAAGGTGACAGGGAAACTTTTAAGGGTGATGGATATTGTATTAGTCAGCTGTCATCATTGCAGCAGAAAAACCAACCGAAACTAACTTATGGGGAAGATTGGAAACTCTCGGTTAAATCAGTCCATGATGGCGGTGGGCAGGCATGGTGGTGGTGGTGGCAGGGCCTTGTGGCAAATGACCTTACATCTTCTTGAGTAAGAAGCAGAGAGTGAGCTGAGCCATGAATCTAGGGTAAAAGCCTCCAAAGGCCTGCCCCCAGTGACACGACTTCCACAAAGCTACGTCCCGCCTCCACAGTTCATGACCTCCACAAACAGTGCCACCAGGTGGGGACCAAAAGTTAAACCATATGACCTTTGGGAGACATAGAACCTTTAGGGGACAGATCCATACACCATTGACATTGTTTTGGTTTTGCAGGTGCATGAACACCCATCAGGTTTATTTTACACCAATTATATGTCAATAGAGCTATAAAAAATTATTTAAGATTTCTTGGCTGGGAACGTAGCTTAGTGGTGGAGTGCTTGACAAGTAAGCACGAGGCTCTGGGTTTGATCCTCAGCACCTCCAAAAAAAACAACTCCTTTAGCTGGGCATGGTGGTACATGCCTATAACCCCATTGCTCAGCAGGCTGAGGCAGGAGAATCTCGAGTTGGAGGCCTGGGTCCATATCAAGACCTCATTTCAAAAAGACAAAAAAACAAAACAAAAGTCTCTTATGCCAAAAGACTTAAAAAAGGAGAGAAGAGAAGTGGAGATACATGGAACACATTTTCAAAATATCCAATTTTAAGGATCCAATTATCCTTAAAATATCCAAAATATCCAATTTTAAAATATCCAATTTTAAAATTAGTAATGGAAAACAACCATAGTCCTAAAATGATGTATATTTCACTCAGTGATCATAGCCCTAAAATGATATATATTTCACTCAGTGATCATTCATGAGCATGTATGTGATATAAGCAAATAACTCTGGTGTAAAAATAAGAAACCAAGCCAAGAAGCTAAAACCAGTAGGCAGAGAATACAGGAACAGACTATACCAACTTCTTAAGGGAAGGAGGAGAAAAGGAGGAAATTGACAGACATTCTGAGGCAGGCCCACCCCAGTTCAACAGTCACATCTGGAAATGCAGACCAAAAATCTATCTGTCAAACACAGGCACATCTTGTGATGTAGCAAATCTACTCTTGCGTATATGCTCACCAGAAATAAGTGCTTACAGCCCCCAAAGGATTTGTATAAGAATGTTTCCTAACAGCTTTATTCATTATGGAAACAATCCAAATGTCCATCAACAAGAGAAACCATAAACAAACTAGAATTCTATCCATACACAGGCAGTACTACACAGTAATGAAAAAGAAGAAATTATTGATAAATGCAATATTACAACACAATTTATATTTTTTTCTTAAAAAAAGCTAAGCCCAAAAGAATACATCCTCTTTAATGTCATTCATATGAAGTTCAAGGCAAAACTAATCTACAGTATAGAGGTCAGAATTATAGTTATTCTTCTAGGAAAAGGATGCTGATGAGAAAGGAATATAAGAGAGCCTTCTAGGGGCTGGAAAGGTTTCTATACCTTGATCTGTATTGTGGTTACACAGTTGTCTGTAGATGCAAAAATTTAAGTACACTTAAAAGTAGTGCAGTATACTTTATGCATTTTAAACCTAAATTAAAAAGAGAAAAGCTTACATAATGCTAGGACTTTATGTCCCAGTTATAGTGGCCAAAGAACCCATTACAAATATACATTTGCACACACATATAACAAAGGTGCCAAAAAATGTATACACATTGTAGGAGATGTTGTCTATGCATTAGTTTTCAAAGTTCAATTGAATTATGGAAGCAATGTGTAGGGTAATGTTCTGGATTATATTTCTCCTAGGCTGGGATTGAGCTCAGTTGGTAGAGTACTGTTCTGCAGTCTCTGAGGTCCTGAGTTTGATTCCCAGCACCACAAAAATGGGAGAAGGACATGGCAATCCACTCCCTAGGCAATCCAGAAACAGCCATTGAAAACTCTATAAGGGTCACTATGAGTCAGACACGACTCGACGGCACCTAACAACAATCATATCAGAACAATCATATGACACATTCTTAAAACAGCAAAATGAAAAGCTTGAGTCCCAAGATGTGTAAGCAATTTTTTTTTAGCACCCTCTATATCTATGGGATGAGGTATTTCTAGATATTCACAAATGCAAATAATACAAGGGCATACCACTGAGGACTAAGAAGGTTATAAATTGATCAAAAGACCACAGATAAGAGATAGAAGCATGAATAAGGATAATATTCTCAACTTCTGAAAGGGGTCTATTTTAGTCCTTCGTTTTGATCAAAATAAACTTTGCATTTATTTTACCTCTACCTGTTACATAATCCATGAATGATGCTTATCTGCTAATAGAATTTACTGCTCTCAGTATAACTTATGTCACCCAAAGGGTCCTAGTTTTTGAATTTACATGTCAGGAAGCCAGATTTCGATTGTTAGGATCGGCAAATTTCTAGTTCACAGGAAAAAGATTGGTCTTCTCTCTCGGCAGAAGCCACAGGCTGGAGAAACCTTATACCTGTCCGTAGTTGGACAGTCTCTGGCCCAGGCTGGCCACAGAACCTTCCACATTGGGGAAGGAAGAACCGCCTTGAAGTTTTATTGGTTTTTCAGTGAGAATTATTTTGACCATCCCAATTAACTTCCTCCCCTAAACATCAAGAGTGGTCTTAATTTTCTTAAAACTGGAAATACCCTGAAAAAATAGGTTATCTAGGTCTCAAAAACTCCAAAAAAATTTAACTGCATTATCTGCTGCCAGCTGCAAATTCACATCAAAAATTAATCAATGATGTATTATAAAGAGAAAATCTCTTTCATTCGGTTTTTGTTTCTTGGTATTTTGGTCATCTTTGATTAATAATACTTACAGTACAACTGTTACGAAGTGCATCAAATTTCCGCTGGATTTCATCTCTATGTGCCTAAAAGGTAAGAAGTTGATGATAAATTTTTCATAAGGTAAGATACAATTCTACATGATATGGGTCAAATACAGAGACCAGCAATTGCCCTGGAAAGCCAGGAGTATTGTTGTGGCAACCCCAGTATGTGTTTTGCAAAGAATTAACTAATCAAGTCATCCCCAACATCAGATGCTGTATTAGTAATTTAGACCATGCATTCCCTGTACAAACACTTTTTTACATTCATGTTAACACATAGGAAGAAAATGAAAAAAAGCAATAAAGGAATCTCTACATCCTGATCTGTTTTGTAGTCACACAGTTATCCATAGATGCAAACATTTCATTAAGCACACTTACAATTAGTGCAGTTTATGTACTTTATGCTTTTTAAAAAGCTGGGGACATGAAGGCCCAGGATGGGGGCATGTTCCTAAACTCTCAAGGCTGAGGTCTTTCTCCTTCATTGCACTCGCTGCCAGCTGGCTGAAGGGAGCTCCCTCAGCAGCAGCATTATCTTGGGGTCTGACCTCTGCCAGAGTCAAGGAAGGCTCTCAGATTCTAGCTCTGTTTCACAGTTGAAGGAAAGGGAGCAGAAATCATCAACCAGCAACCAAAAGAACTTCCAGCAGTGACTTACAACACAGATTACTGGTGCCTAAAACAATCCCTCCTACCATTCTTCTGCAACACAGACAGTGCATCCAGGGGTGTGCCTATCTGCCATCTCTCCTCCTCAAACTACAACCTTAGCTGAACATGCTCAGTAGTATACACCTTAAACTGAGCATGCTTGAAAATCGTATACTTCATTTGCTACCCCCCTCAGCCTGAAACGATGGGTAACTTTCCCTCTTCCCTCCAACTGACCTTGCCCAGGCTATTAGACACATGCATGCACATGCTGCCTCCCCCCACAGACACATGTGCAAACACATACTGGACAGTAGCCAGGAAAAAATAAGGATATTTTCAAAATCAAAAGCTTTTGAGATTCATAAAATCCCACAAGGACCTTGAAGTAAATAAACAACCTTTCTCTAGGGCAAAGATGTCCTAAGAAATCAATATTCCGTCTATAGTTTGGAGATATATATATATATATATATATATATATGTATATATATATATTTAGTATGGGGACTCACACATGCTAAGCAAGCACCCTACTACTGAGCTACACTCCCAGCTCCTATTTTATTTTTATTTTGAGACAGGGTTTACCTAAGCTCCACGGGCTACTTCTGGCCTTGGACTCACAATCCTCCTGCATCAGCCTCCAGAGTCACTGGGATTACAGGGATGCACCACCACACCTAGCTGATAGTTTGGATCTTAAATATTCCCCCAACGGCCCTTATGTTAAAAGGCCTGGATGTCAGCCTGTGACATGACTAGAAGATGGTGGAGCCTTTAAGAGGAGGGACCTACTTAAGGAAGTTAGATCATTGGGGGCATGCCCTTAGAGGGGATATTGGGACTCTAGACACTTCCTGCCTTTCTCTGTTTTCCAGATGCCGTGAGGTGAGTAGGCCTCCGCTGCCATGTTCTTCTGTTATGATATACATCTGATATGCCTGCAGCTGTAGCACTGTGGCTTCCAATCCCATCAGATCTCAGAAGCTAAGCAGGGTCAGGCCTGGTTAGTACCTGGATGGGAGACTGCCTGGGAACACCAGATACTGTAGGCTTGGGAGAAGGACTTGACAACCCACTCCCAAAAAACAATCTGCCATTGAAAACCCTATGAATAGCAGAGAAGCACTGACAATAGTGTTTCATTTGTTGTACCTAGGGTCGCTATGAGTCGGACACCAACTCAACGGCACCAAACAACAACAATAACATCTGCTATAGAGACCGAGACCAACAGGGCCAAATGACTGTGGATTGGAACCTCTGAAGCCATGAGTCAAAATTAAACCTTTCTTCCTTTTCAGCTGATTATCTCAGATATTCTCCCAGAAACAGGAAGCTAACATCATTTCAGTTGACAAATTGTTTTTCTCAGTGCTGGGGATTGAACCCCGGGCCTTGCACATGCTAGGTAAGCATTCTACCACTGAGGTACATCCCCAGCCCTTGCTTTTATGAGACAGGGTCATGCTCTGTAGCTCAAATTGGCTTTGAATTTGCTATGTAACCCAGGCTGGCCTTGAACTTGTGATCTTTCTGCTTCAGGTTCCTGAGTGCTGGGGACAAAATTTTTTTGTCTGACACTGTAGTAGGATATAGATGGATGTGGCCTACACCTTTGTTCTGGTGAAGGAAGACAGGAAATAAAATAAGTGCATGATTACACATTGGAATAAATGCTGTGAAGGAAATAGTTGCCGTTGTTGTCAGGTGCCATTGAGTTGGTGTCCGACTCATAGCCACCTTACGTACAACAGGCGAAACACTGTCAGTGCTTCTCTGCTATTCATAGGGTTTTCAATGGCTGCTTGGTTTGGGGGAGTGGGTTGCCGGGTCCTTTTCCCCAAAACAGGAAACAGAGGGGTCAGTGAAACATAATAGGGAAAGTAGATAGGAACGTAAATGCAGTGGTCAGGCAGGGCTTCTCTGAAGGGGTGACATGTAAACAGAAACCCTCAGGACAGTGAGAAGCTAGCCCTGCGAGACAGGAGAGGACAGAGAGAATGAAACTGGTACAGACCTGAAACTGGTGCAGACCCTGAGGCAAAAAAGGGTTTGGTGCACTGATGAATAAAAGAAGAGCTCAGTGGCTACCCCAGGGTACACACTACAAGCCCAGTAACGAGCATGACAAGAAGGGATTTCTGTTTGGCTGGCCAGGATGTCATATCCAGTGAAAAAGAATAGAGTAGAAGATATCTGAATATGCCTGGGGTAGTAAAGGTAAGCATTGTTTTAGGAACCTTTTGATTATAAATAATAATCCATCAAATTTAACTTGGCATCAACTGTAAGGCCTATCACTATTTTTATAGAACAATAAGAAAGAAAAAGTGCTGTCAATTAAACCATGACATCCTTATGTCTATATATAAGATGCATCCTGATTTCAGACATCTTAGTACACAGTTGGCCCTCTGTATCTCTGAACTCTACATCCATGGATTCAACCAACTAGAGATTAAAAAAAAAATACTCAGGAAAAAAAAACGTTCTGTACTGAACATATACAAATTTTTTATCCTTTTTATTATTTCCTATGCAGTGTAACAGCTATTTACACAGCACTTACATTATGTTAGGTATTATAAATAATCTGGAGGAGATGTAAAGTACACAAGAGGATATGCCCAGCTTCTATGCAAATAAGCCATTTTATATATGGGATGTGAGCATCTGTAAATTTTGGTACCAATGGAGGATCCTGGAAATAATCCCCTACAGATTTTAAGGGATGATTGTACATACTCCTTTGCATTAGATTCCAAGTAAAATGTGCTCTCCTTCTTCTATGAGTTGTGGTCAATTTTTGAAAAAGCAGAGCAGAAGGCAGAGCAGAGGAAGCTAGCGCAAGGTGATGATAGAGAGGCAGGCAGGATCAAAAATCTTAAAGGTCCAGTAAACAGTACAGAGCTCATTCAAAATGCAGTTAATTGGACACCAATGGAGAGTTTTAAGAAGAGGAGTGATGTGATCCAATTTTTGTTTTAAGATTATTGTGGACACTGTACGGAGAATAGAGCAAAGGTAGAAAGGGGCAAGAAAACAACTGAGGAGGTTGTTGCTCCCATTCAAACAAGAAATGATGATGGCTGGGAGTAGGATGGTGGCAAAAACAGAGCTATGTGGATGGAACCAAAATCTCTTTTGGAAGCACAACTAAGAGGACTTGCAGATAGCTGTGGGGGCAGAGGGAAAAGAGAAGTCGAGGATGTCCTAACACACTTTTCACATGAGAAATGGGATGATTATCCTACCATTTACTTAGCTACAAAAGCCCAAAGAACCAACCAGTTTCAAGCAGAGACAAAAGTGGTCCTTTTCTTAAAAAAATAAGTAAATAAAACATTTTCCATAAGAAGTTCTACAAAAATTTTAGATGTGATGTTTTCTCTCTATATATTTCCACAAATTATGTCAGTAATAGATTAGATACTTTAGAAGAAAAGATTAGGGAACTTGAGGTCATAGCAATAGAAACTATCCAAAATGAAACAGAGAGGAGAAAGACTTTAAACAAGCAGAGAACATCAGTAAGCTGTGAGACAACTCTGAGTTGCCTAATATGCAAGCAATTTAAGTCTCTGGAAGAATATAGAGGTGAAACAAAATTCAAATAAAAATATTTTAAGAAATAATAGCCACAAATTTTCTAAAGTTGATAAAGATAAATTTATATATACCATAGATGCAAAAAGTTCAATGAATCCCCAGAACAAGAAATGTAAAAATTAACATAAGGTACATCATAATCAAACTGTGTAAAACCAGTAATAAAGAAAAAAACCTTAAAACAAGCCAGAGAAAGAAAGACAAATTACATAAAGAGAAACAAAGATAAGAAAAACATATTTCTCACAAAAGGTCAAGTGGGGAGGAAGAGCTAGAAATACTGTCAACTTCAAATTCTATACCCAGCAAAAATATTTTTCAAAAATGAGGGTATGACATACAAAAGCTGAAGGAATTTGTCACCAGCAGAGTTGCACTGTATGAAATGTTAAAGCAAGTGCTTTGGGCAGAAAGGAATATGTCAACCAGAAATTTGGATCTACACAAAAGAATGAAGACCACTGGAAAAATGGTAAAACAAAACAAAAATAGTTGCATGGACAGCATAATTTGTCCCTATTTTTGTGGACCTTTTTTTTTTTGGTACTGGTAGTTGAACCTATAGCCTCACACATGCTTTCCAAGTGCTCTACCACCAGGCTGCACCCCCAGCACAATTTTTAATTTTTATCTTGAGTCACAGTCTCACTAAATTCCACAGGCCACCTCTGACCTTGAACCTGTGATCCTCCTGCCTCTGCCTCTTGAGTTCCTGGGATTATAGGCATGAGCCACCATCCCTAACTTTATGGACTAATTTAATAGATCATAATTTTTCTCCCAAAAGTCAATATGGTTTTTGACCAGTACTATCATCTGGATGGTGAATGTCTCCCCAAGGTCCATGTCTTAAGGCTTAGTCCACAGGGTGATACTAATGGGAGCTTCTGTGGACCTTTAAGTGGTGGGGCCCAGTGTAAGGCCCTAAAGTCCTTGGAGCATGCCCTTAAAGGAGACTGTGGGATCCTAGCCCCTTCCAATTCCAGCATCTTTGCTACTTTGTTGTGGGATGAATATTTTGCTCCACCACACATTCTTGCCATGGGCTGCCTCTCCATATGCCCAACCCAAAGGGGCCTACTTATCATGCCAGGTGCACTGGAACATACCTGTCATTCCAGAGACTCAGGAAACAGAGGCAGAAAGATTATGAGTTTGAGGCCAGAGGCAACCTGTGTAACTTAGGGAGACCTTGACTCAAAAAATAAAAAATGGGCTGAGGGTGCAGTGCAATAGTGGAACACTTGCAGAAGCATGTGTGAGGCCCTGGGTTCAAACCCCACCCCAGTACTGGAAAAAAAAAAAAAAATCATGCACTAGAACCACCAAAACTGTGAGCCAAAATAAGCTTTCTCTTTCTAAGTTAATTGTCTCAGGTATTTTGTAACAGTGATGGAAAGCTAACTACACCCAACAACAAGAAGTGTCTTATTAAAGTGAAGGGGTAAGAACAACATTTATCAATGGAGGAACGTGGCCATCTGCCTGCTATTGAAATCTCATTTTTGACCAGTGACCAAGTAGCAGCCTGGCCCCTTGGACCATCCAGCCCCCTGCAGTATACTCCATATCCCACCAACGAAATAAGGCAAAGATCCTTCCTAGAGGAAGAATAGGCCCTTATATTAATCAATGTGAACTCAGGGATCAGTAAACCGTTTTCTTTAAGAAGATTTATTGTCATTGTTGTTAGGTGCCATCAAGCCGGTGTCCCACTCATAGCGATCCTGTGTACAACAGACAAAACACTATTGTGCTTCTCTGCTATTCATAGAGTTTTCAATGGCTGATAGTTTTTTGGGAGTTTTCAATGGCTGATAGTTTTTTGGGGGTCCTTCTCCCATTTAAAGAGATAGCAAATATTTTTGGTTTGCAGGCCATTTGTGTTCCAATAAAACTTTATTTACATAAAACAGATGACAGGACAAATTTGGTAATTAACTGTATTTTGCCAATCCATGCTCTAACTTGTTGTTAGGTGTCATTGAATCGGATCTGACTCATAGCAACCCTACGTACATGAGAACAAAACACTACCCGACACTGTGCCATGCCTGGAAGGCACTATTGTCAGTGCTTCTCTGCTATTCATAGGGTTTTCAGTGGCTGATTGTTTCAGGAGTGGACTGCCGGGCCCTTCTCCATTCTAAACAACTAGTTGGTATGAAATCTCTCAAATACAAACCAGAAGCTGAGGGTGGAATAAACTCCTTCCAAGAATAATCAGTGATCATAAAAAAGCTTGCTGACCCAAACATAGGCACCAAAGTCCTGTTCCACTTTCTTATTTTGTTCCACTATCTTATTAAAAACAGTGTCCAAATAACTCTACATCATTAAAAACTCTTTCAACTGTCCCGCTGGAGTTTTAAATTTCAATCACTAATACTGATTTGTTTCCATTAAAATTAACCATTATGGGGCCTATGGATAATTTGGACATATCAAATGGCAATCTTCCCTGAAGGTAGAATATAATGAGCTTAGTCATTATGGATTTTGATTTATTATTGATCATGAAATATAAATGCAAAATGTTAAAGTGACCCTGCTATTAATGTTTAAAATACTATACACATTTAACAACTATTGAACTGAAGTAAGTAAGAAAATGGAAAGGGGCTGGGTGTGGTGGTAAACACCTATAGTCCCAGTGACTTGGCAGGTGGAGGCAGAAGGATTGTGGGTTTGAGGCCAGAGGCAGCTGTGTAACTTAGTAAGACCATGACTTAAGATAAAAAATACAGCCAGGCATGGTGTTACACACCTGTAATCCCAGCAACTCAGGAGGCATAGGCAGGAAGATCGCAAGTTTGAGACCAGAGGCAGTCTGTGTAATTTAGCGAGACTCTGTCTCAAAAAGTAAAAACAATGGGCTGGAGGTGCAGCTCAGTGGTACAGCACTTGCAAAGCATGCAAGCTCGAGGTCCTGGGTTCAACCTCCACTACAAAAAAAAAAAAAAAAAAAAAAAAAAAAAAAAAAAAAAAAAAAAAAAAAAAAAAAAAAAAAAAAAAAAAAAAAAAAAAAAAAAAAAAAAGGGGCTAGGGATGCAGCTCAGTGGTAAAGTATTTGCAAAATATGTGCAAGGCCCTGAGTTCAACCTCTAGTACTGCCAAAAAAAAAAAAAAGTAAGAAATATATGGCTTATGTGTCTTTAAAATAAATCACACATACAGACAGAAAGAAAAAAGAAAAGAGGAAAGGAAAGGACAGGAAAGGGAAAAAAAAAGAAGCAAACAGACACAAATAGTACCACTATATACAAGTATACAAAAGACAAGGTTTGGATTCTTTCAATGAACTATCTGAATGCTAATTAGGTATTAGGTGCTACAGGGAATATTTATACCCTTAAAATTATTGAGGACTCCAGAATACAATTTTTTGTTTTTTGGCTTTTGGTTTTTGTTTTGTTTCTTGTTGTTTTTCTGAGGTACTGGGGGTTGAACCCAGGGCCTCGCACTTGCATGCTTTGCAAGTGCTGGACAACTAAGCTGCACTGCCCCCCCCCCAGCCCATTTTTTTTACTTTTTGAGACAGAGTCTCACTAAATTACACAGACTGCCTCTGGTCTCGAATTTGCAATCCTCCTGCCTCTGTCTCCCAAGCCACTGGGATTACAGGTGTGCGTCACGGTGCCCTGCTGCCTTTATTAATTTTAAGGGAAGTTGCAAGAGGAAGAAAGTTAAGTGAACTGTAATGTAACCTTGATGATACAAAAGGCCTGCAGAACTGAAGAAAAGAAGCCAGTGTTCAGATATCTGACCATCCTCCAGGATCCAGAGTCAGGATTATAGAACCCTTGGGCTTCCACACACACTCAGCCCTTTCCCAAGGAAGAGAGGCACCAAGCAACCCAGTCATATTACATACCCTGACTTCACATCTTGGCTATTACACCACTGGCTTACTAATTAAATACAGGGCTTAACGTTTATGTCAAAGAACAAGAATATGTGTTAATGATTTTAACAAATCAAAGAGGATGACTTTAGAATCCCATAATCATACTATGTAAGGAGAAGCATCTTTTCATTAGCGTCTCTAGCTTTCCACTCTTAACATTCATCTAACACTAGACTGAATCAGTAAAAGAACATGGGGGCAGGAACACAAAAGTGTGTTTGTGAGGCCTTGCTGGTGCACACAAAACTCACACCAGTCTCTACCACACTATTCAGAATAACACTTACATTGCATTCACACCTGTGCACTATAAAGTGCAGACTCCAATTCTCTTTTCTTACGCAAAGGGAATACACACTCTTCAATATCATGTCAAAGTAGAAAAGTCTCTTTTCTACCAATAAGTAATAAAGTATCTTATAAGCACATCTCTATTTATACTTGACTCTGCTATTGGTCACTACCTTGACTCAATCTCAGTTTTCAGAATCAGTCATTGCAATGAAAATGTAATTAACAGGATGGGCAGTGACAATGGGGAAAAATAAGCATTAGGAAGGCCAACAATGGCCTCCCAGCCTGCCTCAGTGGAGAGCTCCAATTTAACTGTGCTCCATCTAATTTGGCCCAGGAGCAGAGGCCAAACCAGGTAACTGCTCCCTTTCCAGGCTGGAAAATGGATGCCTTTTAGAATTAAGCAATAATAGCCCATTTGACCATTCCTTTTTATTGATAAAACATCATGCTGTGAAGCTTGCAAACCTCCTAGGAGATCATTTTAGATGGGGCTGATTTAATTTGATTGGTGTTTGTGTTGGGCCTTCAAGAATGAAAAAGTCGGAAAGTATTACATTTTTCTCTTTTTCTTAGAAAATATACTCCCCAAAACAAAGTCAACCAAGACACTCTGGGCAACAACCACACGCTGCCCATAACCAGGTCTGTGGAATGTCATCAGGAAGAAAAAAGAAAACAGCCCACAGTGTCAGAACTTAACTAAGGCATACTGATATGAGGTTTGGATTTCCATAGGATGGGTTCACATACAGCTATCTGACCCAAAACACTTCTGCCGCCACTTTTAAACAAGCTCTATTTTCCATGGAACCTTTATCTATAAGAGTGATGGAGCCCTAGTTTCTAGAGGTAGGGAAGTTTTTTTTATTTTTATTTTTTAAGAAGATGTTTTGAGACAGTGATCTCATCTGACTAAAATAAGTCGTGACTTGCTGCTGTGCTGGGCTCCTAGCAGCCACTAGACACAGCACATTCCAGCCAGCAGCAAGACAGGATTTAAAGGACTAATTTCCTTACAGATAAACAGCAGTGACACATGCTCTATTTTATATCCTTCTCCTTCCACACAGGGGCAGGGTAAGACACACAACCACCACACGCCCTCCCAACTCCAACAGAGCAGCAAGATAAACATGTCATTCTTGACTATGCCAAAGGAAAAGAATTTGAGGACTTATAGGCCAATACCCCGGAGACAAAAGGCTAAAGACACAACATTAGGCCCATTGCAAATGCTCATTAAAGGTGTATTAAATCACTGGTGGCTCATTTTCCTTTAGAGCCTGGGTGTTCATACAGGGGAAACAATTAATATACAATGCATTAAATAACAGTGGTGCAAATTTAGGTGTCTCCCTATAGTGGGTAAGAAATGCTGTCTATCTGTCTCCTACACACGCAACTTCAGCAAGTGTATAAGCCTTCTTGGCATGCACTCTTATAGATCAATTTCCTTTCTAACTCCATTTTTTGCTTCTATGCATTTATTTTCTGTTTGCTTTTTCATTCTTATTGTGCCCTGTGTTACTGTTTTGTATCTTGCCAAACTGCTTTCAATCCCTTTTACAACACAGCATAATATAAATAGAGATGTCAGGACTATTATTTTTCCAAACTAAATGTTGGGGGCACCTGGCATCATTTCATGAGTGTTCTCATAGAGATGACAGAATGTAAAGTTTCAATCAATATTTGGACATGGCATAAGTCCTGGAAAATCAGGGCTGTGTAAGCATCTTCCCTCCAGGAGTTATTCTGTACCAGCAGGATCCCTTAAGCCATTGTGTTCCTGACTGGTTGCAAAAGGACCCTGGCACTAAATGATCATCTCTCCAAATTGGTTCAAATAATGGGATCCCTAAACTCAACAATGTGTGATAACTTCAAGGAATAAAACTAGTTTAAATAAACACACACAGACACACACACCTTCTAAACAAGGTAATCATTAGCAATGACTATTCATGGCCATCTACAGAAGTAACCCCACTCTACAAGATACCTACAGATATTAGCTGATGGAGACAGGGTCAGCAGTCAAGTTGAACAGGAATGAATAGGTACCCATTCAAAAAAACACTGAATCCAATCAGCTACATTGTGCCCTGCCCACAAGAAAGGGCACCCTGACCAGCAGCTGTGAGTGTCCCTGTCCACTTGGCAGGTACAATGTGTTACTAGGAGAAGAGTATGTGCTTGTTGATGCTAGCTATTAAAACTCATTCAGCTTTCTAGGCTCTGAGTTTGGTCCCACCAAGCAACCTTCCAAGAATAATGGGGCTTTCTAAATAGACTTCCCTGAGTCTAGAGTATCCTAGCCAACTTAGGAGTTGTACCATTCCCTGTTATCAGTTGACATTTTATACATAAGACTCTTGTGAGTTTTGTCAGCCTGGCTCCATTCCTGTGAGAATGATCAATGTGAGAAAATTGCCGGAAAGTCTCATTTTTAGACTTCTAGAGAAAACTAAGGTCTAAATCTAGTGACAAGTTCTACCTCCTGAGAACTCTCTCCCGCTGAGTTAACTAGTTGATTATCAATCAAGGTAGTACACTAATTCTAAGGAAAGAGAAGTCTACATAAGTCTACTGAGCTTTCTGCCCAGTACCTATCTCTGTGGATCACTTTTTCCCTCTTGGAATCTCTAAGAATGAACAAGGATCCTCAGCACCAGGTCATCCCAGCTGAGACCTTCTGAACCTTCTGGTGTTGCTCCCAGACCTACCGTGAGAGCCTGGATCTCCTCTTCTGCTTCCGCTGTCGTCTCCTCCAGCTCTGTCTTCGCCTGGCGAAGCTGGCTCTCCAGGGCGGCCCGGGCAGCCTGCAAGGCTGTCAGCTGGGACTCGCGCTCCTGTAGAGACAACTGCAGCTCCGTGAGCTGACGCTTCAGCTCCAGCTTTTGCTCCTCGTGCTCCAAACTGACCTGAAAGAGACACACAGACACTCAGTGGAACTTCATGGGGGAGAAAGTGAAGAAACAATCTGCTGCTCAACCCACAGCTTAATCTCATCATGGAACCAACTTCTCAGCACTCAAGAGAGAGAGAAAATGCAATAAAACAGGCCTGACTTTTATGCATCCCAGAAATCAGCAGGGTGAGAACAAGTAGGACAGCAATCAACCCTCTGGATCCATGGGTTCTGCATCCATGGATTCAACCAACCACAGACTGAAAATATTCAGAGAAAAAACAAAACTGCCTCTGCACCGAACATGTCTGAACACGTACAAGCTTACCACTATTGCTTAAACGATACAGCATAACCATTTACATATTAGTAATTCTAAGTAATCTAGAGATGATTTAAAGTACACAGGAGGATGTGGGTAGGTTATATGCAAATAGCACTCTGTTTCACATATGGGACTTGAGCATCTTCAGACTTTGGTATCACTGTGGGCAGTCCTGGAATCAATCCTCTGCAGATACCTAGACTGTACACGCTAACCATCCCTTACTTACAAGTGTTCAAATGCCTAGGAAGGCTTCAAAAGAAAAGCCACACAGCAAGAGTCTCGAATGAAAATTATGACAATTATTCTTATTAGAAGAAAATTTAAGGGTAAATGGATATAAATAACATTGCATTAGCAACAGGGACACCTTTATAATTAGAATGCAAATGGAACAGGCTGAATTCTATTTATTCTAAATATTCTTGCTCTGATTTATTCTCATTAAGATACCTTGCATTAATGTCACATTTTGAGGTAATCATCCTTCCCTCCATCTGCCCATCCATCCATTTACTCAGTGCTTCATGCATTCATTTAAGCAAAGTTTACTCAGCCATTTCAGAATCAAAAGGAATATGGAGATGAAACAGTCTCTGCCATCAAGTTGGGGAGAAAAATATATTGTGGTCATATATTGTGGTCAAGTGGAATGGTCAGACCATGAAGGGATACTGTGGGAACACAGCAGAGAGGTAGAGGAGCTGATTCTGAATGTGTTAAAGCATTTACAGGAGTCAAGCAAGCAGATTAAGAGGGAAAACAATATTCCAGACAAGGGAAGCAAATCATTCAAAGATATAGAGGTGAGCAAGACCATAGCATGTATACTGATTTAACCAACACTGACAAAGTTGGCCCAGGGACCAATGCCAAGTGAATAAGAGATGCTCACTGTCCTCAGGGAGCTCACCATCTAAGGAGGCTACCAACAGGGACATAGGGTGATGAGCTCAGCAGACCAGACTGTGGGGAAAGACGCAAAAGATTCAGTGAAAAAAGCTCCCCCGAAGAGGTGACATGCAAGTCTTGAAGGCCACCAGGGTAAGGGGAGGAAGTAATTGCAAAAGACTTAACCAACCGGATTTGGCAGTTAATTTGAGGTGGGGCAGGGGAAAGGACAGACGGGAGTCAAAGATGTGTTCCTGTGTTTCTGGACAGGTGCATTGCACAGTGAGACCAATAGCTACTATAGGAAAGAGGAAAAGAAGAGCCAGCTGGAAGAGAAGAAGAAATTCAGTAGTAATATACTAACCTTGAGCACCCTAAGAGACATCCTTATGGAGAAAGCTCCAGCAATAATGGGTGAGAAGCTCAAGGAAAAAGATCTGCTTGTTAATCTAGATCTAGGATTCCTCAACAAGTCAGTGGCAGCTTAAGCCATAGCTGCGAGGTCACTCACATGATGATGGTGATGATAATGATGACGCGATAGCAGCAGACTGTGCTTACAACACACCAGGCATCCCTTTAACTCATTTCATCTTCATAACAACCCAGTAAGGGAGGTTCTACTGTGCCTTACAGATAGGCAAACTAAGGCAACAACAGAGATGGAGGAACTGAGCAAACATCACATAGCTTTAGAAAAAAAACAGATAGTTCCTGTTTTGATGCCTGGCATTTGAACCCAGGATGTCCATGCTTGCAAACGCTGTGCTTTACTATGGGTCTTATTAAAATGCCAGCCATCAAAGCAGACTGGCACTCTACTAGTAAGCCTGGAAACTCCCCAGATGGCCCTTAGCAAAACCATGAAAGGCAGATGACAGTGTGTCAAGGAGATGTCACGGAGCCAGATGCTGAGCAATGAAAGGAGAACCTAGCCAGCACTACACCTTGGGGGCTCTACATGCTTGGCTACAGAAGAGCTACGACTGCACACACAGGGTAGGGGCAAGGCTTTGGGCCTTTTAAGGTGAATCAAACTTGAGGCTGAAGCTTCTGCTCTCAATCTCAATAGCAGCATGTTGCCAAGAGAAGATGAACTGGCCTTGTTATATTTAGAGCTAAACCTCCCAGGGACAATATAGAGCCCAGAGTCTCTTAAGAAACATTCTAAGTTTCTCCCATGAACTTGAAGGGTAGTGGGGAGGAGGGAGCTAGCTATACTGATTCAAGAGAGAAAAAAAAAGCAATGGCTTCCCCGGGGGCATTGTAATTGCCCAGATGAGCTACCACCGCAGGGCAGGCTCAGTGAGATGGATATATGTGGAAAGGGAAGGCAAGAGACAGCCAGCTGATGTTCCCAGGGTAAAGAAATGTGTCTAGGTTATTTATACTCACACCCTGAAAGCTGGCTCTATTTGGAAGAGTAAAAATATAGCCTGGATAATAAAGTTGGACCACCCCAGAAGGCTTTCAGACAATCTAGAACAGTGATTCTCAAACTCCAGGGAGGGTATGAATCACCTGGGATGCTTGCTAAAAATGCAAATTCCTTTCCCCTTTCCAATTCCATGTTTTAAAGATGAAGATGATGTTAAAAACTCTGCATTTTAAGATACTCCAGGTGATCCTAATAGAAGGCCCCACACCTTGACCACCCCTAGCAACACAGTGTTGTTGTTAAGTGTTGACAAGTCAAGTCCAACTCATAGAGACCCTATGTACAACAGAACAAAGCACTACTCCACACTGTGCCATGCCTGGTACTACAGCAGTGCTTTTCTGCTAGGGTTTTCAATGGCTGATAGTTTCAGGATTGCTTTGGGAGTGGATTGTCATGTCCTTCTCCTACTTTTGTGGTGCTGGGGATTGAATTGAGGGCCTCAGAGAGCACAGAGCAGCACTCTACCAATTGAGCTAAACTCCAGCCCCCAAAGCTCAGAATTGACCCATACAGGGAACAAACCTACAATGTTGGCATTCTTAGCACCACTCTCTAACCTCCTGAGCTAATCAGCCAGCTCTGGCAATATGAAATTATATTTTTCCTGTCCTTTGAAGAAGTACCTTCATTTTAATATTGTAGTACAAATTAAGACATGTCTAAACATGAGTATTCCCCAAGGTTTAGTCTTCAGACCTGTCTGCATAACAGTCTTTTCCTTGAGAAAGATCACTTGCTCTTTGGAGAATTCTATCACAAATATTTGAGCACCTACTATGCATGAGACACTGTCTTCATTCCCAGCCAGGTGTCTAACTTCTAATAAACACTCTGCAGAACTCCAGTCCTACTTCTGCAAGGCCAGCTAAACCTGGCCACAAGGCTAAAAGCCCCCAACATCAGAAACTGGTCTGACATCACCTCTGTGTACACTGGCTAACAATTGGCACACAGTGGGCATTTAATAAATACATAGGGAATACATGAATGTAATTTCATGGCTTTAATCAACCTCAACATATTTACAATCAAATTTGCCATAGTTTCCTCTCAAAGACCTAGCTTCTTTTCCTAGATTCCTTGTATTGCTGAAGAAAACTACCTTCCATCAAACACACCTGCATTTGGATGTGTCTTTTAATCCTTCCCGTCACTACGGGACCTCTACCACTGGCCTTGAGCTACACTCCACAGCAAGCGCTGATAAGCTCCACATGTGGACTATATCATGTAAGCCACATTAAGTCCTGCTAGAAGAAGAATTGCTCTGCTCCCATTTGACAGAGGCACCAATTTACAAAATCCCCACATGACCCTAAGAGGGAGATACATTGTCATTGACATATTACAGATGAAGAAACTGAAGCACAGAGAGACTAAGTAGCTTGCAAAACTATTAAAGAAGTTAAAACACTATTAAGAAATCGAGGAAAAGTTTAACCCAGAATCATGCAGCCCAGTCTATGTCCTTAATCATTATGTGCAATGCTTCCTGAATATGGATTAATTTATGACTGAAAGCTGGCTAGTTCAGGGCCTGGATCCCCCAACCAAATCTCTCAGATCACCACTCACTCTCACCTCCCTCAACCTTGTCTCAAGCTCCAGCAGCCGATTCTTGTCACTGTGATCTTGGTGGCTGATTTTCTCCAGTTGCTCTTCCAGCTTCCGGTTCTGGGCTTCCAATTTCCCAGCCTGTGTCTCCAGGTAAAATTTTTGTTGCCTGAGTTCTGAAATCATCTCTTCCTGGGCCTTCCTGGTGGGGGTGGTGGGAGGATCCAAACAAAATCATAGTTCACAGGTGGACGTGTCTTCTCAAATGGAAAGGCAGAAATGGAGCGAGACATGCATCCTCATCAAGTGGACCATGGTCATTCCCAAGTTAGCTCCTTCCCAATCAAGCCTTGAAGGCATGATTACAGCATGGAGGATGGGGATCATTGGACAGAGTTTCCCTTACCTATAGGATTAACTATAATCAAGGGGGATGCAAGAGATACCAATACTTCACTTCTTCGGTAGACCTTTTCATTTTTTTCATTGAGAGTCTGTATAGGTGCACAGAAAGGGACTCCCTTAGTTTATAGGAGTGCCCCCAATAGCTCATTAACACAGGCTCTTGGAAAGAAGTTGCAAAGTGGAAAAAGAATGCTGTTCCTTCTAGTTCTCTATGAAGCTTCTTCTCTCCACTAAACTGCTGATGAGTATCAAAAACTAGCATGACTCAAAGATCAAAAAATGGCTTACCAAACTGGTTTAGGTTAAGATGGGAATTTTTAAAAGATCTCAGAAGAGATAAAGCTTAGTTTAAAAAAAAAAAAATTCCTGGACAGTGTAATTCTCCAAGGTGAAAAGACTATGAACAGAGTGCTGTAAACACAGGCAGTCCTTAGAGAACTACAGGCTTTGATCCCTGGGGCACAGTCCAACTACAGCAGAATGGATGGCCTGATTTGGATGTACACAAGATCACCTCATAGTGATTATAGGAGGGAAGTCTGGGGAACAAGGACAACAACTTACCACAAGCAAACTATAAATAGCCTCATTACAGAGAAAAAAGTACTCTGCAATCTGAGGGTAATATGAGGTATTTAAGAAAACCTGATTCAAAAGAGAAGCCATGGTAGAGAGAGACCACTCAACAGAAGGGAGAATTAGCTCCATCTGACAGAAGGGGAACAGAGTTGTGATGGGAAAGTCCAGAGGGCAGTAATGGACCCAGTTAGATCCTGAGCACTTACATGTTCCTTTGTGTAAAAAGACTGCTGTTTGCTGCAAGTTTATTGGCTTCAGACAGTTCCACGATCCTCTGTTCCAGGGATCTGATCTTGGAATCCATAGCGTTGATCATCTGAAACACAGGGGACCTTTGAAACATCACACACAGATACACAGATGGTAGTGCCAGAGTGGGCCACATGAGCACTGGTGAAAGTCTCCCCTGAAATCCCACCAGGTCGGCCACAACTAACAAGGGACTGAACTAGTCTGTACTCGGAAGATCCCAGATGTCACCATAAAACGGATGGTACTCCGTGTATTTCTAGCTGAAATTAAAGGTGCCACACTAGCTAGGTGGTTTGCATTAAAAAACACACGGAAGGACCTATTTGAGAACCTGACACCTGTGCATAAGCAGGACTCCTAACATTCTCATGTCATCAGCATGTGACCCAGGCCTACAGGAGCCTCTAACTTGAATGTGCAAGTCCTCAGTTACCACATCATATTTGTCTGCATCAGAATTTTCCTAACTTATTGAATTATAACAACTGGTGATGGGGTAGAGTGGGTGCTGGTTAAACATGTAACGTCCCAGGGTCCTCCCCTAGAGGAAAATGAAGATAGTTTTACAAGCATCCTAGGGGAACCCTGTGAGTAGCAAATTTCTGAAACAACTGCCCACGTGGGTTAGAAAGGAGAGAAGCAAGGAAGCAGAAGGCAAAGAAATGCAAGAAGGGTCATCAGGCACTTTTTTCAGGGTGCATTTTGAAGGACCACCTCCTGGTGGATGGCAGATCAGCATGAGTTACTAAAGAAGAGCATAAACCTGGTCAGCTGGAGCCACTAGCTCCATTGCTTTTAGGACAGGAAGCAATTTCAGACTCCACAAGACTACACAGAAAGGAGTCACCTGTTGGAACAGAGTCTTCTCAAGGGAGAGACTCTTGGCAGACTTCGTAAACCGTCCTGGGGTGATTGGCTTTGCGAGGCTCTCTACCTACCGCCTTCTGCTCGCTGAGAATCTTGCCCTTCTCGTGGGCTTCCTCTTCGTGTCTCTGCATCATGTTTTGCAGGTTCTCCTTGTCAGCCAGGTCCTTCTTTATCTGACTGTCCAACACCTATAGAAACAAAAGAAGACGTGAAAAGTCTCAGTAGCCAAGCAGAGGAGGCAGACATAGACATTGGACAGGAGTGACCTGAGAAAATGGAGAGTATGACAGGGGACCAACAGAAAAGCCCAAAGACTTCAAACTCTAGATCAAAAAGAAGGAAAACATTAGAAGTCTGTTTACCAACCAGGATGAGATTAAGAATCTAGGTACCACCATCAAATGGCAAGCAATGAGTAGATTTGAACAAGGAATTTAGTTTAAAAGCAGCAGCCAAGAAGACAATAAATATATATATATCCAAAATGAGGTAGACTCCAGAATGAGAGGAGAAAAAACAATCTGTCTAGTGATCTAGATCTGGAAAATAAAGCTCTGATAGTTTGCAAATGGGCTAGGATTTGCTCAGGTGGTAGAGCACTGTGCTGCAGTCTCTGAGGTCGCGAGTTCAATTCGCAGCACCACAAAAATGCGAGAAGGGCCTGGCAATCCACTCCCAAGGCAATCCCAAAACAGTCGCCATTGAAAACCCTATGAGGGTTGCTATGAGTTGGATTCCAACTCGATGGCACTTAACAACAACAGTTTGTAAATATTACCTGGAGACAACTTTTTCTTAGCCAAGGCACAAGTGGTTTTCAGAGTATTCCTTGCTCCTAATTTATACAAAAATCACTTCTGGTTATTCCTGAGCCAGGGATGGAGAGAGAGAAGCTGAAGACTGCAGAAGACTGTGTGAAAAAATCTAATGTTCAAAAATAACCAGGGACAAGAGGATATTGCCCACCAACAATGTAGGTAGACAGTCAATAGATAGAAAAGGCAACAGAAAAGGAAACAGAAAAAAGAAAAAGAAAAGTCTCCTTCCTCTGATCCAGCTAGGATTTAAAAACAAACAAAAAATCACTAGGAAGGGAAACCTTTCCCAGGGGAAGAGAAATAATGTGTTCTCAGAGCTATAAGAACCTACTATTCCCAAAAAGGAAAAAAAAAAAAAAGTAATGGTGCCTCCAACCAATCTAAAGTTTGGTTAGGCACACACAGCTCTACCAGTTGCCAAACAAAAAGCAGAATGGAAAGAAAGGAAGAAAGACGACATTCTAACTCACCCAAGCCTTTGACCATGACCCTATGCATCTCTTCACAAAGAATCCATCCTGCTTTTGCAAATGAAACCAAGTGTATCAAGAAGGACAAGAGGATATTGGGAATAAAGCTGCAAGAATTGGGGTCAGAGATGGGATTGAAATCTGACTTTCCCATAATATCCATTGTGAAGCAGCTTTCAAAGCTCATGGGGACACTGTCCCTAAGAAGAGCCAGTCAGCAGGGAAGGGGTCCACATGTTTAAAGGAAAGGACAGATTTCAAAGAGGGCTTTAAACTAGAACTGACTGATGAAAAAAAAAATAGAATGAGAGTTGGTGGAGAAGAGCAAAAGGTGGAGAACAGGGTCAGGAGAGGAGTGAAGCAGCTCAATAGGATGATAAGTGGCCCACTCTCTTGGATGTCTGAGTGTGATTCTAAAATTATGAGCAAGAACAGGGCAGAATCTAGGGTAGGATCATAATTATTACCAAAATGGCCTTATAAAAGCTGGAACAGCAACATAAAGCAGACAAGGTTAAAAAGAAATGGTTTTATACAGATTCCAGTAGAGAAGACAGAAGAAAACAGACCTGTAACATTCCCAGGGATGTGCAAAACAAAGGGTTTTTTTTGTTTTTTGTTTTTTTGTTTTTTCCATCTAGATTAAGGTAGCAGAGACCAGATAATACCCAGACCAGGTAGTCTCCTTTGCTCTGGGGAGCTAAAGCAAAGGAAGATATTTTCAGGATAAATTTGTTCCAAATAAGACCTAGCGTTTGATAGTAATGGATACCAATAAGAGGTCCATGTGGACTGTGCCTGGAGGCAGACCCCTGTAATCCCAGTGATCTGGGAGGCAGAGGCAGGAGGATTACAAGTTCGAGGCCAGTGGTAGACTACATAACTTAGTGAGACCCTGTCTCAGAATAAAAAGTGAAAAATGGGCTGGAGGTTCAGCTCAGTGGTGGAGTGCTTACAAAGCATGTATGAGGCCCTAGGTCAGCTGCTAAATATTGGGGAAAAAAAAAAAAAAACATATGGACAAGAAGAGTCAAGGCTTTATTGAGAATAGAAGCACTTCTCAGCTTTGACAGGGTTAAACAGGCAAAAGTATAAATAAGATGTATGGAGGGAATAGGGAGAGATCAAAAAGTTTGTTTGAAATGAGAGATCCCATGGGAGACACCTAATCAGTTTAAGACAGGACACAGCTTCTGATAGAAATGTCAGTATAATCACTCAGATCACACACTGGACCTTACAAAGGGTTACTGACATCACACAAGGTGCTGGTGGACTACTGTATGCAATCTCATCATTTTCTGACAATTAGTTTATTCCAAAGATACCAGGAAGAATTCTGAACTGAAAGGACTGGTATATAAAGTTTAAAAGGCAGTGGGCTGGGGATGCAGCTCGGTGGTGGAGTGCTTGCCTGGCATGTGCAAGGCCCTGGGTTCTAATCCCAGCACCACAAGGATAAATAATTAATTAAATACATAAATCTTACTAAAATGTAGGGGTTGGGGGGAGACGCTGCATGAAAACACTTTGAGGTCACATCTGGGTTATTTTCCTTTTTTTATTTCTTTCTGTACTTAGGGGTTGAACCCAGCACTTCACACACACTTTGCAAGTGCTCTACCACTGGGCTAAACCCCTAGCCCATTTTTTATTTTTCATTTTTATTTATTTATTTATTTATTTTTAATTTTTTTATTTTTTTGTGTGGTACTAGGGGTTGGACGCAGGGCCTTGCGCTTGCATGCTCTGCAAGTGCTGGACCACTGAGCTGCATCCCCAGCCCATTTTTTGACTGTTTTTTTGAGACAGGGTCTCACTAAATTACGAAGACTGCCTTTGGTCTCGAACTTGCGATCCTCCTGCCTCCGCCTCCTGAGCTGCTGGGATTACAGGCGTGCGCCACCGAGCCTGGCTTATTTTTCATTTTTAAGTTGGGAGTCTTGCTAAGTTACACAGGCTGGCTCTGGCCTCAAACTTGCGAATCTCCTTCCTCCATCCCTGGAGTTGCTGGGATAATAGGCGTATGCCACCATGCCTGGCCTATATTTCTTTTAATGAAAGGTAACTGAAAGTCATGTCAGGGGCAGAAAAAAGAAGGTAGCAGAGTGGTGGTGGTGGAGATCCTGGGAAAGCAGCCACATGTCTGACGTTCTAAGAAAGGATCACTTGACCCTGAGGACAAACCAAATCCATGAAGGGATCATCACAAAAATTAACAGCGTCTTTCAATGTCTGGGTAGGGAAGGAGAAGAGAGGATACTCGAGATACAATGATGCAGTCTGATTCTCAAGAACCTAAGAATGGATGAAGGGCCTGGGGGAAGTCGTGATGAAAATGTGATGTGGTTTTAAAAGGAAAGTGATAGGCAGATATCCATTTCTGATAATATAGAGTGGGCTAGATGAGTCAGGCCAGCCATTCTACCACAAATAATTTAAAATTTTAGATAAAATATAAAAACAGGTTCCCAGAAGCATTTAAAAAACGGAACAAATTAAGATATTACAGACCAAAATCTAAATGGAAGCGGAAGCAGAAAAAGGTGAGAATGGTACAAAGCTGTTTTTAACCTGATGCATTTGCTGAAACAAATGACCTTGAGCTTCAGTTTTGATAGCCGCAAATGTTAAGAGGAGACAGAATCAAACCCCAGGGTCCACCTCACCCCAGGTGGGTACACATTTCCACCCAAGGCTTTAAAAAACTTCCCTTAATAATTTTCCAAGGAAATTGAACAGCTCACCAAGCCCACAAAAGGAAACAGGCATGGTGGGAAAAAAGACAAACAAGAGAAATAGAGCAAAAACAGACCTTCAAAATACAGATCATCAAATAAGTATGTTTAATGAGTTTCAGGAAATAAAAGATAGACTTGAAAATGAATACATAGAATGGAAAATGATGATCTTAAATCATCTAGTCAACTTGGGAAATAGCCAAATAGAATGTCTAGAGATTTAAAAAGACACTATTACTGAAATTAAAAACTCAATGCTGCTGCTGTTGTTGTTAGGTGCCGTCCAGTCGGGCCCAACTCATAGCACAACAGAATGAAACACTACCCAACACTGTGCTGTGCTGGCACTATGACAGTGTTTCTCTCCTATTCATAGAGTTTTCAGTGGCTGATTATTTCAGGATTTTTTCGAGAGTGGATTGTCAGGTCCTTCTCCCATTTTTACCATGCTGGGGATCAAACCCAGGACCTCAGAGAACACAGAACAGCACTCTACCAACTAAGCTAAACTCCAGCCCTAAAAACTCAATAGATGGGATTAACAGTAGATTAGACAAAGCTAAGAGAGAATTAGCAAACTGGAAAAAAAGTGAGAACTTATTAAGAATTTAAGTCAGAACGTAGCACAAAGAGACAAAGAAATGGGAAATGTACAAAAGGATAGAAGTGATCTAACACACACCTAATCTAATTCTCAAAAGGAAAGGAACAAAAGAAGAAGAGAGATAATATTTGAGATATAATGACCACGAATTTGCTGGAATTGATTTAAAAAGATAGCAATCTGTCAAAATCCTAAAAAATCTCAACCAAAATAAAAAGAGATCCACATCTAGACACTTCCTGGTAACGTTTCGGAATTAAAGCCAAAGTAAAATTTTAAAGAAAAAGCCAAAGAAGAAGAAAAGGTTATGTATTCAAAGAGAACAAGTTAGACTGACAGATGACTTCTCAATAGTCAAAAGTCAATGGGATGTATCTTCACAGAGTGTTGTAAGAAGATAACCAAAGCCAGGCGCAGTGGCACACACCTATAATTGCAACAACTAGGGAGGCAGAGGCAGAAGGATTGCAAATTCAAGGTCAGAGGCAGTCTGCATAATTTAGGAAGACCCTGGTTCAAAATACTCAAGTAAAAGATGGGCTAAGAGTGCAGTTCAGTGGTAAAGCACTTGCAAAACCATGTGTGAAGCCATGGGTTCACCACCTCAGTGCTGCAAAAATAAATAAACAAACAAATAAATAAATTGAATACAGAAGATAACAACCAGACAAGAATTCTATCCCCAGTACAAACCTCTTGAAGAATGAAGTTGAAATAAATGCATTTTACAACCAACACAACAGAGAGCTTGTTACCAGATTTTCTCTAAAGAAAGTCCTCAAGAATAAACTTTAAACAAAGGGAAAGGGAACCTAGATCTGAGATGCGGGAAGAAAATGAAAAGCAAAGAATGCAGCGAATGCATGGCTAAATCCAAAGTACCATGGAATGAATGGCTGTGGGGGAAAAAAAATAAAAGATGCAGTTCAAATATCTAATGATTTTTTTTTTTTTTTGAACTTCAAAACCCCCAAATACCCCACCAGGGAGTAAGGCCAGCATTTATTCCTCGGTCTAGCACAAGAGAGCCAAAAGTGCCCAGGAAGAGAGGGAAGGCTAGGGAACATTATTACCAAGTGTCTTTACCTTAATTTTCTCCTCATAGTGCTGTTCTTTCTGTTTCAGATGTACTTCTAGGTGCTGGGCTGACACTTGGGCTTCCCGGTGTTTCTCCTCCAGCTCCTGGACACAAAAGAACAGAGAATCAGGTATGCAAAGGGAAGGGCACAGCAGCGTATGTCAGACACTCACAGGAAACATGACTTTGGTACAGGCACCACAGGTAACAGGCAGCTGCTCCTCCATGACTAGCCTAAGGCTTGTGGGAAGGAAATCAGCACCATGGTGGCCCTGGATTTCCCAAGCCCAAGTAGGCACATGTTCAGATACACACAGAGTTGGCGGGCTGTAAGGCCAGGATCAGAAATACATCCACGTGACAAGTCAAAGGCAGCTGTTCAACTTTGTGCAGAAAAATAGTGGTAACAAGGTAACATTTTGAAGTTTAGTTCAGCACAAAACTCCTGACCACTGTCTTGAGTCTTAGGCCATTTTCACTGTTATGGTGGCCTTAAATGAGAAAAGTAATTTTAATTTATTATATTATGACAATAAACAATATTTTGTGCTTTCCTCATTCACAAAATTATTGCTCAAGAACCCTAGCTAAAAGGGAAAACTAACGTTATGATTCAAGCACTTCAAATCTTGAATGATTATTTTAACTCATTGGTATATTGAGAATGTGAATATCAGGAGATGTATACATGATAATTACATGAAACAATGCTAATTATATAACATAAATTACACAATCTATGCGAAACAATGCTAATGGGAACACAGACGAACATAAAATACACTGATAATAATGATGAAAATGCATGCATACATATTAGACATAAAAAGAAAATTTGGAGTAACAGGAATAGCTCAAATTTAAGGTTCTCTTAATACTTTTACTGTTTTCTGCTTCAAACAAAATTGTAATTCATTTGAAGATTATATTAATTCATTTGCCAATGTATTACAGAAACTGATCTTTTAAAAGACAGCATTCAATTCACTGAAACAAGCTCTAAATGCACAGATAGCTGCATCTCAATTAATTCTTATGAATCTGGACCCATTAGTTAATTACTGATATCAAAAGTCATTACTCCAAGTTTTCATCTCTTCACACTATTATGAAATTTTTCTTTGAAGTAGAAGCAATCATGTGAATTTTGAAGAATGAAGAAATTATACAGGATATATCCATAAAATGGAGGGGAAAATGTATTTTGAGAATCACATGCACATAAAATGTTACTGATTAAGCTTTTGAAATTCTAAAGTCTGCAGGCATAGGCTTTGCTTTGGGGGCTATTAAAATGTTCAGTCTTAAGACCAGGTGCATAAAATCTACTGCAGTCTAACAGATGTGATTGGAAAGTTGAATGCAAACAGGATTCTAATTAATAAAAACATTTTTAAGGGCTATATGTATACCCACTAAAGGATCACCTGCAATGACTTCTTTGATTAAAGCAAAAGACTTTGCTGTAATGAGAGCCCCAATTGTCTGTTTCAAAAGTTCTTACCAGAATACTGAATATTTTAAGTCAAACGATATTTTGCAATCTGTCTCCAAGCATCATTATTATATAACAGTATTAAAGACTACTGTTTGCCCACATCCTGGATGCTCTGCAGCCTAAGTACAGGGTTCTTGAGCAAAAGGTGTCTTCTGTTCAACAAAATCACAACCACAAATATACTTGGGCAGGTAGCAAGATACATTTGGACAAAGAAATCCCCTTATTTCTCCTTTCAGTTACAAATCACTTGATAATCACCTTTTTTCTTAGGTTCAATCCTCGTAAGATGGCAAAGAAATAGAAATCAGAATCTAAAAACAGGTTGAAAACTCAGATACCTAAGTCTGATGACTTTAAGACCAAATTTCTGGTCTATACATGAATGGGAGATTACAACACATAATCCAGGAATGCAGAACTCTATACTCCTACATTGTAATTACAGATCAACCTCTGGAAAAGCAGATAATCTAAAGTCTGAATGCTTGGTGGCTTGACATTTTTTGTTGTTGTTGTCATTTTTTAAACATAGCTTTTTCTATATGTATTGGATCAACTCTTCAGTTGTGTTATGCAAATACTGTTGTTCGCTGGTATATTTCCAGCTCCTGGAATAGTGCCTGGCACATAGTAGAAGCTCATTAAATATTTGTTGAATGAATGAATGAACACATCACCATTAAACAGAGAAACACCTTGCAACCACAAGAGAGTTAACCACTTTCTTTGTTTCAAGCAAGGGATAGCAATGGTGGGATCTAATTTCATTCATGATAAAATTCACACACTTGACAACAGCCAAGAGAAACCTTGATGATAGAACAAGAGAACAGAGAGGGTAGACTAACAGTCACACTTGTCTTTGCGTGCAGACATATATATATATATAAAGACTGGGTGTCAAACCATAACAATTTAACCAATTCTTTTACCTGTTTGTTCAACAACATCCATACACTTATGAGTATACACAGAGAAATGTGTCAAGTGTCAAAAGATTTTGGTTTTGTCTAGTTTGGTATTAAGTACTGCATAAGCCTATAAGTTGGCCATTCTTGAGTTCATATAATTGGGGGCACCTCATTTCCTGGAAGTGATGGAAGAGAGAGAGATGAAGCGGCCTGCTCACCACCTCACATGGTACAGAAGAATAGCCACTTATGAGAGTCTCTCCTAAGGGGAAGGACAAAAGGAGGTCATGCATGGACTTCAGACATCATTGAGTTACTCAAAAGTGACGGCAAATTTCTGGCTTTGGGACTAAGATCCAAGGAGAGCCCTTCAAACGTGCTGTCTTCCTCCCTGATGGGGGCAGAACATTGACACAACCACAACTTCAACCACCCGAACCTTCCTTAAGTAAGCTGATTTGGTCATCAGAGCCTAAGACAGAATCATGATGATTACAAACCTAAAAAAAGACCTGCTACATTTAAGGAAATAGAAAAAAAGTAATAATAATAATAATCATCTGTAGCAGAGAGAGTGAGTGAGTGAACATGGGATCTGTGACAAATACTACTCTGAGAAACACAATCCTGTATGACTAAATTCTTTCTTCCTAAAAGCCAGAACCATGGGTTTCAGTCTTAAAGGTCTAAACCCCTACAGCTTTTTAAATTGGTATTGCAAAGTTAACAGCCATACAAAGCTCTGCTGATAGAAGGATGTAAATGCTCCTATAACAATGTATCAAAAATGACAGATGCACATTCTACTAAAAAATACCAGACAGTAGCAAACAGCAAAAAAATAATATTGATGGATCTGTTCCCATTGTTGGAATGTCCAATATTTCATTATTCGTACTATTCTACCATGTGGTGCAACAGAAACCACCTTTCTGATTCACCTACTTGGTGACACCTCCCCTGTGACAGCATTTAATCCTTCTTCTTACCCCCTTCCCTTTGCAACCCCTAACTTGTTATCTTTGAACTTGGCAACTTCATTCCTGCTCACCAGAATTTTATCAGCCATCTGCTGGATCTGTTGGGATTTTGTCTGGATGTCATCCTTCAGTCTGTTTTCTCTACGCTCCATGGTCTCTAGTCTCTTTACCTTGTTCTCCAGAGAATGGCGGCGTTCCTGTAGGTCATGAATCAATCAGAAAGTTTTAATGGAGCAACCGCTATGGGCATATCACCTGCGCCAAGGGAATGAGCCCTCAAGAAGCATACACTTGAATCAGGAAGGAAAGTCTCAGGCATCGGAAGCAATAACAAAGAAAATAAGTCTCTGTAATTCAGGTACTCAGCTGTATAGATTATAGGAGTGCATTCATTCATTCAAATATTTACCAAGCACCTACTATCTGCAAAGTACCACACTAGGCATCATAGGAAATAGAGAGAGGAAAATGACGTCATTCCCGCCCTTAGAAAAGATAAGACAAACATAAGTAAAAATGACATAGGTTAAGAGAGAGACGAACCACAAAGCAAACAGGTGCAAAGTTCTGTAGGAGGTAGCAGTCAGGAAGGAGTTCTTGACCATACATTGGGGGATGGAGTTAAAGAGGTATGAGCTTTGGAGAGGGCTGGTATGGGGCAGTTTGGAACAGGGAAGGAAAAAGTGGGAGATGATGATGTTGCACGTGGAGGGAGGCCCATTAGCAGAAACACAGATGTGGTCAGGAGCCAGGTGAAGACTAGACTGGCTTCACCACAGGATGGGTTAGGGGAAGAAGTGAGAAGACAATGTTTGCAGGTCAGTCAGCAATTGCATGCACCAAGCTCAAGAGCGCACCTAAGATGCATGGGGAATCTGTGAAAGGTTTGGGTTCGGGGCAGGGGCGTTTGGGATCCATGAATCTTATACTGTGTGATCCAGCTGGGAAGAAAAAGAGACTGGAAGCAAAAGATCAAGAAATTGCTGCATTTGCTCAGCTAAGAGGAAAAAGGGCCTTTCCTGCGAGAAAGCCAGCAGAAACAGTGAAGGGAGAGACAGTGTGTCTGTATGTAGAGAATGGAGCGACTCACTGAACGGCAGGGTCCAAGGACAAGCAGGTGACGCCAAGGTTTTAAGCCCAGTGTGACCAGAAAAATGCTGGTGGCCCTGACCAGTAGAGGAAACCGAGAAGAAGAACCAGCTTGTAGGGGAAGATGCCAAGGGCGTTCTAAATGCGAGGCATATTCGGACACACACTTGGGACTTCAGGGGAGCAGCGGGAAAATACAGCCAGGGATGTGGGTAAGGCCAGCCCCAAGGAGCCATGTACTGGTGGATTCACACCCAGACTGTGATGGGGAAAGCAAAGATCCAGCAAGAGGATGATGAAACTGTGTCACATCCACTCTGTGGGACAAACACCAACGGTTGGGGGAGGCAGAGATGAGTAAAGGAGTGTCACTTTTTACTCTATATCTGTGTGTACTGTTTAAGTTTTTACAATGAAAAGGCATTCGTGTATTTTCAGTATAATTATATAAATGATTTCAACAACAACAACAACAACAACAAAGAATCTGAGGGAGAGAAGAGGCCCAAAAATACAGATCTGAGAGGCACTGATCCATAGGTAATAGGCAAAGCCTTAAAAATTAATATGTTATTAACATTGTAGGGGAAACAGCAAGGCAAAACAGAGAGAAGTGGAAAAACTCAGAGATGCAGTTATGGTGAGCCTATGTAGATTATAAATTCTCCCAGATCAGCGAGGCGGTCAGAGGAAAACAAATAGGAAAGCCTTTGTTGAGACATCTTTTGACATGGCACTGCTAAGACAGATCTTTCTTTCATCTTGGAGGAAAAGGTTGCCAAGCCTGTCAAGTCTCAAAGGGATCTTCAGAAGCGAAGAAGTTTGTTCAAACATAAGCAAGTGACGTTTCACAGTTTTTCTCCCTTGGCCCAGCCGAGGCCAATCGCCTGGTCACCTGTGGTCTGTTCACCGTGGAGACGCCTGCTCACCTCGGCTTCAACCAGCTTCTTTTTTATGCCCTCTGAAGAATCTTCTCGGTTCTGCAGCTTCTCCAGCTCCCTTTCAGCTCGCTCCTTCGCCTGACGGATATTCTGCAGTAGCTCAGTGGCCTCTGTGCTGGCTTTTACGGCCTGCACAGAAGAAAAGGGACAGGACAGAGATATCTAAATTTATCCATGTGAAAAAGATGAGGAGGATGTCCTAAATGGAAAAAGCAGGTAATGCTAAGGATGTATCATATCCATTTTTCCAAACATATAAGTGTTCATTTTATTGTGCATTGCATGTATACTAAGGTGCACGGTTTTTAATATCACTGAATTTGAAATGCATCCTATAATTATAATTGATGTATTTCTCTTTCTTGAGGTACATGATAATCATTTGTATCTTCAAATCAGTACAACACAGTGAATCAAATAAAAAGGTTTAGATGGATTGATCTACCTAGGAATTACTGTAGTTACCTTTGGCCAGTAACTTTATTCTGATTTTAATTATCTCATTAACTATTTTTTTTTTTTCTTTGCAGCACTAGGAATTTAATCCAGGGCCTTGCATGTGTTAGGCAAGTGCTCTACTGTTTAGTTACAATTCCCAGCCCCTTTATTTTGAGACAAGCTAAATTGCCCAGACTGACTTAGAACTTACCATTCTCCTGCCTCAGCATCCCAGGTGGCTGGGATTACAACCATGCCTGGCTCATTTGCTAATTTTCCTATGCGAATTTTGTACAACTCTTACAAGAAGAAAACAAGATAAAAGCTACATTTTAAGCTTTTATTCTTCAAATAAACAACCTTTTAAAAAGTACAATAGCCACAGTGTTTAGGGTAACTCACAAATCCACAATTACCAAAAAGGAGGGGGAAAAAGCAGCTAGTCTTCTTAATTTTGTACTTTTTATTAGGGTCTTAACTGCACTACAGCTAGTCTTCTTAATTTTGTACTTTTTATTAGGGTCTTAACTGCACTACAGCTCTTATAGTACTTTAGGAAAGATCTGAGTTTATGAAACCAACACCCTCACATATATTTGCTTTAAATTAAAATTTTAGCCAGGCACAGTGGAACACACCTGTAATCTCAGTGACTTGAGAGATGGAGGCAGGAGGATCATGAGTTCAAAGTCAGAGGCAGCCTGTGTAATTTAGCAAGACCCTGACTCAAAAATAAAAACTATGCTGGGGGATGTAGACCTGTGGTAGATCACTACCAAAGTAGGTGGGAGGCCTTAGGTTCAAACCCCAAGTACTGTAAAAATAAAATAATATTAAACTAAATTTTAAGAAGTGGAAATGGCATGAACATTCCAATTCTGAGACCAACACTGCCACATGGGAGCCAGCAATAACATGTGGCCACTGTGCATTGAAATGTGGCGGGAAACTCATTTTTTCATCTTTTAGTTAATTTTAATTATTTCAGTAAAATTAAAAGGAGAATTGGTGTCTGATGGGTATGGGTTTTAATGTTAAAAGATAAAAAATTTCCAGAGATCTATTGCCAGCCTTGTGAATGTACATGGCAGTAGTAAACTGCACCCTTACAAATGGCTAAGATGGTAACTTAATGGCACATTTTTTAAATCCCAACTTAACACAAACAAACATCAACAACAAAACCCAAGAAGCATCTCTACTAAACCAAGCCACAAACATTACACACACATGCTGATGCAAACGTCATGTCCCAAAGCCATACTCGCTCTGCCCTTTCATGAAGCATTTCTAGTGTTCAAATAAAACAGAAGGCTTGAAAATTGCTAAGAAAATAGATCTTAAATATTCTCAACACAAAAAAAAGTAAGTATGCAGAGGGGTATGTTAATTAGCTTAATCATCTCACAGTTGCATACAAATATCAAACATCATGTTGTACACCATAAATTGTTGTTGTTACATGCTGTCGAGTTAGGTTAGACTCATAGCAACCCTATGTACAACAGATGAAACACTACCCAACACTGTGCCATGCCTGGCCCTATTGTCAGTGCTTTTCTGCCATTCATAGTTTTCAATGGCTGATTGTTTTTTGGAAGTAGGCTGCCAGGTCCTTCTCCCACACCACAAATATATGCAATTTCTATTTGTCATTTATACCCTAATAAAGCTGGGGTTGGGAGAATAAGTCAATAAAAATTTAAAAAAATAAAAATATAAGCAGGACCATTAGCATAAACTCTGCACGACTCCAGGGATCCTCCAACCATCCCCCAGGCAGGGATGCTTCTGATGGAAGCAGTCTGAGTAGAGAACAGTCATGGGCTCTCCTACAAATGTGCAAAATGGGGAGCATGACCCCAGGAGGTGTAAGAAGCTGCCTCTTGGGTGCTGTTGTAGTATAATTAGAACTTTCACTGGAGAGTCTCACACAGCTAGTTTTTAAAAATAAATACTGCTGCCATGCCTCAAAAGGAAAAAAATATATACGGAACCCTGATATTTTCAGGTAACAGCTCACTCCCCCTTCATTTTCCTTGGCACTGAGTGACTAATTCTATTTCTTTCATCTTTAGTGCTCTGGGACAAGGCAAAGAAAGGTGAGTGGAAATGTGGGTAAGTTCTCAGAAAAGCACCTCAGGCTTACCTTTTCCAGCTTCTCTTGGAGCTCCTGGATTTTGAGCTGCTGTTCAGCATTGATCTATAATTAAAATCCCAGGAAATAAAGCAAAAGACAGATCAACATCAATACCTCGCCACATTTAATACAGTCCTATTTCCTTGAGATTTCTCTGGGGTCTTTTGAGGGTTGTTTTTCAGAAATATCGACAATGAGGAAGAACTCTGGCCTATCAAAGAAGTCTTTGCATGTCTCAGGGCAATCCTCCATGATGACTGTTTCTCTAGGACCAGCAACATACAAATGACAAAAACTGAATCGAAGTCACTCAGTGCCTTAACACAATAAGAATTTTCCTATATGTTTTATTAAGTGTCTGGGTTTATGTATTACCGTAAGGAGGCACAACAAAAAAAGAGAGAGAGAGAGAGAGAAATGTCTTTTATCTCTCTTAGAACCACAGCTAAAGCTACACATGGTCACCCAGAAATGGACCATCAGAATAAACCTGGATGGGTTAGGAGCACAGCTCAGTGGTAGAGAGCATGCCAGGGTTCGATCCTCAGCACCAAAAAATAAAATGAAATATAATAAACATGTAAGAGTTCTCAAGTCATTGCAAAAGTATTCTTAATCCATGACTGGCCACTGATGGCAATATTTAAAAAAATCTGTCCCAAATAGCAAAGGCAATAATGGAAAATATACCTTCTCAAGTTTGGAATATTCTCCTACTTCAGGTTTCCCTTGATCCTTAGCCTATAATTAAAATGATAACAATCTATTAGTAAATCTCAACAACCTAAAAGTCTTGTAGACAACACTACCCACTGTACTTTCTTGGTCTCTGTGAATAATATAATGATAATAAGCAATAATAATATTATCTTTTATAAATAAAGACCCAGAGTTTTGTAAGGTATTCGATTATCTCTTCAACTTATTAAGCTAGTGTGTCCTTGTATCTAACAAAGATCATTCATGGTTGTGCCCCAAAAAGTCTCTCTTAGAGGGCAGCTCACTACCTTCATCAGCTTATGCTGACATTCGGTCGCTTTCCGCTTGAATTCTTCAGCGGCGAGCCGAGACTCTCTCAGCTCAGATTCATAGAGATCACTCCGTCTTCTGGCTGAGACAAGATCTTCTTCCAACTGATTCATCATCAACCTCATTTCTTCTACCTGAGCCTGGTATTCCTAAAGATCAGGCAAAGGAATAAAGGTGAACTGGAACTCTGAAAAGATAGGCAGTGAACACAGACGGATATCCACCACAGAGGAAGATACATGTTGAAGAGTGAGTGGGAAAAGGCAGGCATGAAGATAGAGAGCAGGTAAGTGGAAAGATACAGAAGGAGATGCCAAGCTGGCAAAGGGGAGGGGTGTGGGGGGGTGAGGGGGAAAGACTATTTAATCTTTAAACTACTTTAATGTAGAACATGTGTCTTGAGTAAATCTGTTGGGAACACACATGCCGAGAACAAGATCCTCTGAGCAAATACCGCTACACAATATGCACAGAACCTTACAGCAAAATGTAAGAAGAGCCAAAAGGGCTGTTCTTTAAATGCAGATAAACTGCCTATGTGCAATTCTCCTCCAAGGGTAATCATTTCTATAGATTTGTCCTCTGGAAGTCATGTGCTCCTAACACAATTAGATATGGTACTAGTTTCAAAATTAACCTTTCAGACAGCATCAGAGGGTAATTGGAAATCTCTGTGCAAAGCATCTCGGAAGGTGAAACTCATCATTGTCAGTTTCTCACCATTAATTTTTCTGGACCCAAAATTGAAGGATGAACACAACATCACTCCTGCAACACAAGTCACCCTGAAATTTGGAAGAGTCACAAAACGCTGGCTCTGGACAAAATAACTTACGAGAATTATCTTGTTCCCTGGAGCAAAACCTTTAAAGTGTTCCAAACAGCCCGACTTCTTCCAAAATGAATTTCTTAAATCAAAACAGAACATTTGAATCAAGGTATTTTTCACAACAGTATTTACCAGAAGAAATGGGCTGTGTTCTTGAAAACTTTTGGACCAAGGATAAAAATAACCTTCAATAGCAAAATCAAGGCGAAATATGAGGATTATAAGTGAGCATTTATCTAATCCAAGGTGACTAGGGTGGAAGGGGGGATACAAAATAAAAAGAATAAGGAATTAAGATGGTCTCTGACATTCATAAAATGTAGTAACATCTCTAAGACCTGTTCTCACAAGAAATAATTGGTGAAGTGTCAATTTAACAACCATTTTTTAAACCAGTAAATTACAATTTATGCTTTTTTAATAACAGTGTATTAGGTACACTTTTTCTCTCATTGTATCAGGCCATCTCCCAGGACTCGCTAAAGATGAGGTGATGTTCTTACAAAAACTTGATAGTTTTCATGCCAACACAACTCTTCCTGACACATCAGCAGAAGGGAAATGAAAATGTGAGCCCAAGGCGTACCATGGGTTTCATTTCACTCCCTCCCACCCAACAGCACCTCAGGATTATGAGCACATGGGTTTTCTGAGTGCGCACGCTAAGCAGGAGATGGTAGATACTATAACCAAAGTTCTTCATAACGGCTCACAATCACCTGAACTCTCAGAGTGGGACACAGGCCATAAATGTATTGGTCCATACTTTACTTGGGATTTTCTAGACCTTCCTCAGTCAGGGCCACATTATGACATTCATGGCTTTTGGCACTGGGCCCTTCTTGACCCCTTCCTCTAGTTTAAAGAAAAATAATAACAACATACATACATATATGTATATGTGTATGTTTATGTATGTATATGTATTTATATTTATATATATTTGTTGTTGTTGTTGTTACATGTGAGCAAGTCAGGTTTGACTCATAGCAACCCATGTACAACAGAATGAAACACTGCCTGGCACTGTCTGACAGTGCTTCTTTGCTATTCACAGGGATTTTGATGGCTGATTATTTTGGTACTGAGCTGTCGGATCTTTCTCCCAAGCCTACAGCACCTGGTGTTCCCCAGTGGTCTCCCATCCAAGTACTAACCAGGCTCAACCTTGCCTTGTTGTTGTTAGGTGCCATCGAGTTGTGTCTGACTCATGGAGACCTTTATAGAGTTTTCAGTGGCTGATTGTTTCAGAATTGCCTCGGAAGTGGATTGCCACATCCTTCTCCCATTTTTGCGGTGCTAGGAATGGAACCCGGGACCTCAGAGACTGTAGAGCAGCGCTCTACCAACTGAGCTAAATCCCAGACCCTCAACCCCTCCTAGCTTCTGAGATCTGGCAAGATCAGATGCCAGGGTGGTATAGCAGCAAAGAGCTAGCAGTTCTTCAGTATCTTCTGTCCTCAAGATCCCTTGAACTTAGATGAGCACGGAGGGAATACAATTTGTGTGTTATATCAAGACCAAGGACAGAGTGTCTTCCCCACTTCCCCCATCCTCCACTCCAGCATCTCCCTTTCCTGAGCTTTCAGCAACCAGGAGGAGGAAGGCAAGCATCAGCCAACATCCCTGTCAGCTCCTAGTGCTGCTGGGGTACCCAGCCTGCTACAGGGAGCAGAAAGAATTCTAACTCATTTGCTGAGTTTCTGTTAAGAAAGGAAATCCTACAAATCCAACAGCTCAGCAAAACCCTGCTTCTGGAGAAAGCTGAGAGAAAACTCAGGTCTTTATCCAAGGGCACCTGATAGAGAGCTATTGTACCTCAGCATGGAATGACTTGTGGGCATGCGTTTTCCTGGTCAGAATGGAGAACCAGTGACAACTTTCAAGACCTATGTAAAGTAAGTCTTTTAAATGGGGCTTCAGAACTTTGGGGGAAGGAAATTGCCAGCATGGTCCAATTCAGTCAAAAACCCTAAAAAAATAAATCGCTTCTGCATTACCCACACCTCTGTTTCCTTTCCTGAAAAAGAATCAGCATTTGTAATGGTTGTGTAAATAAAACCATCATAGGAGACTTTTAGGTGTTTTGATTTTAAACTAAATCCAAATCCTCTATAAATATTAGTTAGGTAAAAGCAAAAACAAACAAACAACTATATGGAAAATCAGCTTTTAAAGGGAAAAGTAGGGACTTAATCCCAAACCTTGGAGGAATGAATATGCAGAAAACCAAATACTGTACAAAAACTTTGCAGTGAGTATTAAAAGCTTTCTTCTGGTTTGCAAACATCCTGTCCTCACAAAATGTACCACAAGTCGTTTTAATATGTCCTTCTTCTGATGAAAAACAAAATCCAAAACCGAGAACTTTTCTTGCCTCCAATGGAACTTCTAGCAGTCATTAAATCTAAAACTCCACATGCATGCCAACTGTGATATGAATCACAAAAGACATTTCTTTGAACTCAATCACCAGCATAAATCTTTTCAAAATGTCCTCATAATTCTATTTCTATGGAATTCACGGACACCAGCTGCTCCCTCTGGTGGCCAAATGCAGCTTTCATTTCCCCAGGATGTCCCCAAAAGTAAATTTCCAAACACATTGAACTAATGGGAGAAAAAGAATCCTACCTCCTGAAACATTTAGGATGAAACACTGTGTTGATAAAAAGGGCATGAGTCACCTGCTAAAGCAGATTTCTCAAAGTGTATGCTTGCCTTTCAAATTCTCTAAGGTCAGTATCGTTCAGAGACCTGATGATCCATTTGCAAAGTTTACTATGTGCATTTACTTATAATTTTCTTATCAAGCATGTGAACATTAACCCATCATTTTAAAATATGAAGGTGACGGCTGGTACACATGCCTCTAATCCCAGAGACTTGGAAGGCTGAGGCAGGAGGTTCACAAGTTTGAGATCGGAGGCTGCATGCACAACTTCGGGAGACCCCATCACAAAACAAAAAATCAAAAAGGGGTCTAGATTGTGAAGCTCAGAGGTAGAGCAGCTGCCTAGCATGTGCAAGGCCCTAGGTTCAACATCTCCATATTTTAAAAAATAATAAAATAAAATATTAAGGTGATAAATATAGTATGACAACAAACCCCCAGAGATAATTACTCTTTCTTTAAAGAGTAACTAATGGATCAATTTATTTGCAGGAGTTTCTTGCATTCATGCCACCCAGATAGTTAAGTTTGTGCTACCCAGAGACAAAAATGCTCATTTCCATCAGTGTTGCCATTATATTTCCTGAAATGAATGAGAGTTGCCTGGCAGCTGATAATTCAGCTCTCCAATTACTCATTGCCATCTCTTCATTAAAGTTTCTATTTACAGTTTCTTCAACAGACAGAAAAAATCCATACTAAAAAGGAAACAATGAGGCAATATAAAAATGAGCCATCTAAAAAGAAAACTCTTTTAGAAGGGGAGGAGTGAGCTTTTTAAAGGTCTCAATTCTCTTTTCTGAACACACAGGGGACAGCTCTCTGTACTCAGACATGCCATGTTAATTCTGACTCAGCCTGAATGGCTCAAACTTTTCTTCTAGGATATTTCTTTATATAAGTAAAACTATAAATGATTGTGGCTTCTCTCAAAAACTAAAAGTACATCTGAAAAGCTACAAATCTTTTTTGTTGTTGTTGTTGTTTTTTAACTTTTTGAGACAGGGTCTCACTAAGTTACACAGACTGCCTCTGGTCTCGAACTTGCGATCCTCCTGCCTCTGCCTCCCAAACTGCTGAGATTACAGGCGTGCACCACCGCGCCCAGCTCAAAATCTACAATTTTTTTTTTTTTAAACATCTAAAGCAGGGGTTGGCAAACTTTTTCTGTAAAAAGTCAGAGAGTAAGCAGCTTCAGTTTTGCAGGCCACACAATCTCTGTGACAACTGCTTACTTCTGCCTCTGTAGTATGAAAGCTGCCGTGCCCAATCCATTAATGAGTAAGCAGGGCTGTCTTCCAATAAAACTTTATTTGTGCAAACTGACATTTGAATTTCATAAAATTTTCACATCACAAAATATTGACCTTTCCCCCCAATCATTTTAAAATGTAAAAAACAGGCTGGGCACAGTGGTGCATGCCTGTAATTCTAGCAACTCAGGAGGTAGACGCAGGAGGATTGTGAGTTCAAGGCCAGAGGTAGCTGGCATAACTTAGCGAGACCCTGTCTCAATTTTTAAGAAATTAAAAATAGGGCTGAGGGTGCAGTTCAGTGGCAGAGCACTTGTAAGTATGTGTGAGGCCATTGGTTCAACCATAACTACCACCAAAAAATAAAAAATAAAATAAAATAAAATAAAAAGCCTATAATCCTAGCACTCGAGTGGCTAAGGAAAGATGATGGCCAGTATAAAGCCAGCCTGGAGTGCACAAAGAGTTCAAGGACAGCCCAGGCTACACAATGAGCTCTTGTCCTAAAAATAATAATAATAATGATAATGATAATAATAATCTTAGCTTGTGAACTACAGAAACTAGGTGATGGGCCAGATTTATCCCATAGGCTCAAGTTTGCCCATTCTTGCTCTAAACAAACATCTTGATTAAAGACAATACACATTACAGGGTGCAGATTTCAAAAGGAGTTAGAACAAGCAACCTCTGTATGACTTATAGAAATCATGGGAAATCTAGTTTCTAAGTGACCTACATACCTTTCTTGCTCCCTGAGTCCCCCCACCCCTCTGTCTCTCAAACATGCCTGAAATTAGAAATCCAAGCTGGCTGCATGGCCATTCTGCTTCAGGCAAGCAGGCCTACCTGCTCTTTGATTTCTTGGAGCTTTCGGCTTTGTTCTCTGATGTCATGGAGAAGCTGCAGTGCTTTGTCATCCTCCTGGGACACCTCCATCCGTGCTTGCTCCAAACTTCGCTTTAAGCTCTGCAGAAAGCAAAGACTTTTAATAGGGATGCCCCATGGATCCAGCTCTGGTTGAAAAGATTCATTAAGAAAGCTGCAAGCTGCTTCGCAGACACCAGGGCTGTTTCGGGTGACGGACCAAAGTTGACAGTTTCCAGCTGGGTGCTGATTCCAGTTCTCATCCTGTAAAACCCCTCAGTGCAAAAAACGTCATCTCACGCCTGTGACCTTGTGGATCTAGCCTGAAACTCTATCAGCTCATCTCCTGCTACCATCTACCTGTCCTCACAGGTACTTACTTGTTCAGGATTAAAAACTAAGATCCCTTAGCGATTACAACCACCATCTGGAAGGCATCTCGTTTTTTCTGTAATATCAATTATTTAAGGAATCTCAAGTGAATATGCTTCTTTCAAAGTAGCAATGACTTCATCTTTTACCAATGGTCAGTTAAGAGTCCAGTGGACTATCTGGCTAATTTCTCCTGGACATCTATCATCCATAAGGTTCCCTCGATGCTTCAATGGCACTGAAATATATATATATATATTTATGAAATACATAGCTGAATAACTTCACCCACCACTGAAAGGCAGCCAAGTCTGGAATGGAAACATAGCAGTTATTCTTAATCAGCCACATTCTATAGATTTCCTCTCCCTTGTGAGAAAAAAAAAAAAATCTTTATAAATGTGTGATTCAACTTCTTAAGACTATTTAATTGGGCACATTTAAAAAAAACACCTGAATGAAAAGTTTCACGAGACAATGGAGAAGACAGTCTACTCTTGTGAAGGAAAGAAAAACGAAAGTCACATGGTAAATAATGACAGAGGGTCTGCGTTTCAAAGGCTGGGTTTTCTTGTCACTACGTGACTTCTAGGGAATGAAGAATTGGTTTCAGACAGATTCAAATTATGTTTTCTTGTGCAGATTTGGGAGTTTGGTTCCCAAGGCTGATCGTGTGGGGCATGGTGTAGACCAGAGAGGTTGAGATGGGAAATACCAGGACCCTTTTGCACATAACTGCAGTAACTGATGGCTCACTCCCATCTTTGGGCTCTGTGGTACCAGCAGCCCACCTGGGCTTTCTGCAGGCAGTGAGTCTAGCCTTATTCCTCAGGGATCTCCTGCCTGGCTCCTGTTACTCTGCAAATCACAAATCTTACTTTGTTACTCCCCCTGTCTCTCTCTACTCTCTGCCATTGGCTGTGATGTGCCTCATGAAGCTGTCATGAAACAGGATGAGACACACATGACAGGAAGTGCCGCCTCCAAGGGCAGGGGGCTTTGGGGAAGGCTCACACTGCATTCTGTGATGTAGGTAGCAAGGTCCTGTTCCAGGAGGGATCTCTGAGTCTCAGAGGCCTTCAGCTCCACCTCCTTCTGACTAAGCACAGCCTCCACCTCTGACACTCTCCGATGTAACCGGGTCATTTCCTGCTCCATCTGAAATAAACACATCGACAGGTTAAAAGGGCCCCTGGAGGTTTGTCAGGAGCAATCAAATCTCAAGCAACCCCTGAGACCACCTGGTGGTCTGGGCTACTGCTAATTCACCAAAAGTTGGAAATACCATTGTTTCTTCTCCCAGGAGCGCACAGTTCTTCAAAAGGACAGTCACCAAATGCTAGGTCACTCCTGTCATCCAAGTCCTGCTTCACACTTGGTCACTTCTCTACCCCAGTTAGCAAGGAAGCCACAATCATCATTTTTCACCTGTTTGCTTTTTTTTTTTTTTTTTTTTTGGTTTTGCAGATGTCACTTTAATATTATCCCAAATCCATCTTGGTCCCTCCCATCTCCTTGCAAAGATCTAGAGGACAAATCCAGGACCAGGCAAGGAGATAATTATTCCTCTGCACTCTTAGGAGTCCCAGGCAAGCAGTGGCTTTTATTAGTTTCCAGAGAGTTGCCTCTGGGCAGGAACAGTGAGCATTAAGAGACGGTGAGCATAATCAACACAGTGGCCGCAGTGGCAGAAGCAGGAGTTTTAAAAGGCTAGGAAGAGAGGCTTCATATCACTCAGAGCAGACGGGATGCATCTCAGCCACAGGTGAGGACCCACACCACCTGCCGGAAGACGCGGACATCGGGCTGGGTCATGCTGAGACACAGGCCGTGTTAATTCCAGGGCCTCCTCTCGTTAAGAGTTAAAGGGTTTACAGCAACGTCAAGGCCTGAATTCATCTCCCTCTGAGCTGCCGGAGGCGCGACTTCAGCGAGGGAGGAGTGCCTCGCTCTCTATGGATCAGGAGGCTCAATGCCAGCAGCGGCCCTGGGCGGATCCCTTGGTATATATTGATGGAAGGATCCTGGAGCAAGGAGGGAAGCCAACTGCGGAGATAAATACCTTGTGACACTTGTCCTGGGAGTCTTGCAGCTCTTTGCTTTTGATGAGGAGTTTCTTTTCCATGGAGCTAGTCTTGGCAGGGGAGTCCAAACCAGACACAACAGACCTGCATGGGAAAAAAAAACAATGTCAAGTGGTCAGCAGGTGAGCCCAAGAGCTGCTTTTGGAAACTGTAGCAGAGACCACACTCTGCTGTCACCAGCAAAGCTAGCTCACTCATCAAAGTCATGAGGCGGGCAAGTGGAAGGGAGCAAAGACTCCGGAAGCAGGTGGACCCGGTATAAATTCAGTCACCACTGACTTAAGGCAAGGACTCAGCTTTTCTGAGCCTCAGTCTGTACATCAGTAAGGTGGGACGATGATAAAAGAACCAACCACACAGGAAAGTGTGAGCACTAAATGCACAGCACCGTTCCTGATGAGGCTTCACTCGTTGATACCCTCCACAGACATAACACTGTGGGCATGCTCTGTTCCATGACCGTTCCAGGCATTTGCATACAGCAGTGAACAAGACATATGAGGTCCCCAGCCTCGTGGAACTCATATTCTTTAGAGGAAAGACAGAAGGCACTAGCAAATTCATAAACAAAAAGGTTACAGATGAGAAAGACTTCCATGAAAGAACGAAATAAAATGATGTGATAGGATGGAGGAAATGGGGGCCGGGGCCGGTTTTAAGCAGGGGTCATCAGGAAGATCTTCTCAGAAAAGGTGACGCTTGACCTGAGATCTGAAGGATAAGGAGATGCTGGCCATACAAAGCTCTGGAAGGAAACAAGCTCCAAAGAGAAGGGATGATAGGTACAAAGGCCTTGAAGCAGGGTAGAACTAACACAATGTTTTTAGTTACTATATTGACTGAAGTATTATTTATTCTTTCGCCAAGATAGTCAGTTTGGTTGTTTCATTTTATAAAAATAGCCAGTGCTTATGTGTATAGCCATACCACCCTGGTGTCCAATCTTGTCAGATCTTGGATGCTAAGCAGGGTTGGGCCTGGTTAGTCCTTGGATGGGAGATCACCTGGAAATACAACATTCTGTAGGCTCGGGAGAAGGACAAGTCAGCCCACTCCTGAAACAATCAGCTACTGAAAACCCTATGAATAGCAGAGAAGCACTGACATAGTGCCAGGCATGGCACAGTGTCAGGTAGTGTTTCGTTCTGTTGTATATAGGGTCGCTATGAGTCAGACCCAACTCAACAGCACCTAACAAGAGCAATGCTTATGATAGTAAGCCACACAATGCCCCCACTCCCTTTCCCAAAGATGTCTTCGGTTAATCCCCAGAAGCTAAGAATATGATACCACACACAGCAAGAGGGATCTTGCAGTTGTGATTAAGAATCTTGACATGGAAAGATGATCCTGGAATATTTGGATCCAAGGTAATCACAAAGGTCTTCACAACATGGGAGCAAAGGAGGGGGGAAGAGCTGACAATGGAGACGGAGGTCAGAGTCAGAGGAAGTGTCCACAAGCCAACAAATGCAGGAAGCCACTAGATTCCGGAAAAGGCCAGAAGACCAATTCTCCTCTAGAGCCTCCAGCGAGAGGGCAGCCTCGTTCGTCTAGACAATTTCAGCCCAGCAAAACCCAGCTCAGATTCTGACTCCCAGAAGAGCAAGATGATACATTTATATGCCTTTAAGCCACTAAGTTTGTGATGTTTTGCTGTTTCAGCAGGAAACTCATACACTTATTGCACTCTGCCATGTACCTGGTCTATTCAAATGCTAGGCATATTTTCTCTCTTTATTCCCCAATACAGCTCTATGAAGCAGATATGATTTATCCTCCTCATGTTATAGATGAGGAAATGGAGGTCCAGGGAGGCTAAGGAACCTGTCAGGTGTTTTTTGGTGGGTGGGGAAGAGGTATTGTTGTTGTTTCAGCTTTTTAGTTTTTAGGACAAGGCATTGCTATGTAAGCCCAGACTGGCCTCAAATTCATGATCCTCCTGCCTCAGGCTCCCAAGGGCTGGGATTACAGGTGTATGTCACCATGCCCAGCTAGAAGCTGCCAGTGAATAAATGTTATCTGTAGGTCTCAAAAGGGAGCTGGAGGAGTGAACCTGGCTTGATGCACCTGGTAAACCTCTCTGGAAAATATCATAAACATAACAGGCTGTCCACGGTGAGGACTAGCAGGATGCTGTCCCACAGAAGGGACATATGTACCCACCCAGGTGCATGTAACTCACGCACAGTGCCTCACCCCTAGAAGCAGGTAACTATGGGTCAAAAGGAAACTTCTTCTGGGCAGCATCCCTCTGTGTTGGTACCCCAGGCACAAACACTGGGATGAGTAAAAGGCAAGATCACGGTGACAATCAGCAAAAGTTCTTATGGAGGGACGTGGCGGAGCCCACCATTACTCTACAGTCCCATCTCAGTTGCCTTGGTAATAGGCACAGCAGAAGATAGTTACCGATGAGCACTCAGGTCTTACCAGCAGGTGAAAGTTCTGCCTTCTGCTGCCCCAAACTACTTCCCTGCCTAGGAGAGGTCAGTACCCTGCAGCAATGCAAAACCCCTCTCTTCTCACAGCTCCCAGCCCAATGACAAGGGCCAGCATGACAGTGCTGGCTCGCTGTATCCCTGTGATAGCTCTTCATGTTCACACTAGAGGGCCCCCACCTGAGTCAACACCCAGAGTTATGTTGCTCTGCTCAAAGTCTAACCCATCACTTAAGAGCTATGAACCTCAGTTTCCTCACCTATAAGATGGAAATCATTCTTGACCTACTTTGGCAATCTTGTGACAATTAAATGAGATAGCAATTGTGATGTCCTTAACACTGTGCTGGCACACTGGAAGGGTTTCATAAATGTCAACCCTTGTTATTGCCATTGTTGTTTTTATTATTACTACCCAAGCAACTGTGTAAATAGCACATGCCTCACAGGCCTGAAACCGTTGCTCGAAATGGTAACACGCAGGGGGCTGACTGTGCTCTGTGCTATTATTCACATTAAAACAAATGGTGCTTATTCATAGAAATGGGCAACAAGACTTGAAATCCAGAAATAAATCTTTTTAAAGATCTCACATTGGGCTAGAAACTTTAACACCTCTCATAAGCGTGTTCTCTGGCCCAAACACACATGCATGCAGGCACGGTGGCACACACACTTTCTCTTCATTTTCAGCAGAGATTAAATGGATTGCTTGACTTGGCCTTGAGTTTTGCAAGCTATTTCCTTTATTCCTGGTTGAACTTTGGTGGGTGGGCTAGAGAACAAGACCAAAACCACCCAAGGAAGGAGAGATGACCCTTCAGAAATCCAGGGTCACCCACATGTCACTAAGTCATGCACATGACATGCATCACATGTGATAACATAGGCCATGTTTCTCTGTGGCTGAGCACAAAAGAGTGGCACCCTTATGGAAGAATAATTACATGGATTTGGGACAGTGGGGTAGGCTGCGGCCAGCAAAACTTAATGGCACGTGGGGGCCAAGCTCCAGAGGTGCTTAATGCTGAAAGGGACCTTCTCTGGGTACAGAACAGATTGCTTATTCACCCCCATCCCTCCCAAAAAGTGCATTTCTACATCACTCATTAATTGGGGCCAGAATCGAGGAGATGTGCAGGAGACAATTCAATGGCCCTCCTCACCACCAGAGGTCCAGCTCCTTCATTCTGCTATTTTGATGTTTGACAAATGTTCACTGTTTTAGACATTCTAAGTACAGCAATTAAGGGCTCTTCAGAATAAATACGCTAAAGAAACCATTTTTTAAGAATAAAAATTACATCTAAAAAAAGCTCTGGTAAGAATGTTGTGACTAAACTCGGCTTGTAGCAACAATGGTATAAACAGTAATGAGACTGGAGGATGAGGCAGGAGGAAGGAAGAGAAAGGTCATCACAGCTTCTGGCAGCTTCCCTGGTCCTCATCTTGGCTGTATATTGGCATCACCTAGAGATGAGAGCTTTGAACAAATTCCATGCACAGGGCCCCAGCCACCAGCCAATTAAATGAGATAAACAGACAGGGAGTGTGGCCCAGGCGCCACAATTTTTATTACCCTCCTGAGTGATTCTAATGGGTAGTCTGGATTGAAAACTATGGTGCTAATTAGAAGAAAGTGCTTATAATTTAGGGCCTGGACAGTCAAAGCCTATAGTACAACTATCCCCAGCATTTGGGTCTATGTGGCATTTTGACTAGGCCATTTGGTCACACTGCATCACTCTTTGAATAGGTACCCAATTTTAACATTAATCGTGGTGAGCAATGAATTCAAGACCAGGTACTGGTGGTCAAACAATGGTTAAGTGACTCTTCTATTATAAGTCAATTAAAATATACTATTTCCATGAATTTCTAGAAAAGAAATATGCTAATGACAGGTATGGCTCAACTTAGAATATTTATATTCTCTTAGTTTTTCACATAGACATCTAATGCAGTTCAATTCAGAGAACCAGTGGCAAGCTCTAAATGAGTCCTTCTAATAGGAATAGATCCACACACCCCAACAGACATTCTGAAACATAACAGTTCATTTCTTCCTGGGATTTTCATAAGCCATCCCTCTGACTTTTAAAGTGACAGCAAATTGCAGCTAATAATGTCATTATTCTAGAATTGACCGTAACATAAATCATAGCTTGAAAGGGTCCATCCAAGGCTGGCCTCAGAGCCACCAAACACACCTGTTTGTTCTTCATGAAGCATCTTACTGGTCTACAATCTTCCTAAAATGTACCACTTCATCAAGGATGGTATTATTTACAGGTTTTAAGGAAAGTTTGCAGAAACTCCTGTATCTGGTCAGAACTCTAAGGCCATGGACAATGTGGTACAGAATTACAGGATAGAAATAGTGTAAGTATAGAATTCCATTGACCTTGGAATGGGATAGAGGCTATCTGTTTATTAAAGAGTCTTCTAAGACTTTTCCTTTATTCTTCAAATTCTCAAACTTCAACAATTTTTTTTTTAAACCACCTTCTATGAGTGAGAGCATGTGTGTGCATGTACACACTGAAGGGAATGAGAACATATATATGAGGTAGACTATAAAATCCCTATGAGGGGTGAGGATTCAGCAGGGAAGTATGTGTAACCCACACCCATAACCCAGCGCTCCCGGGCACAGTGGCCCCTGGGGGTCTTGAGACTCCCCAACTGGCCAGATAACAGCCAGGGAGCAAAGTGACAATGGTTCTACCCTGTTTCCTTCCTAGCTCAAGGGCCACCAGACTGGAGAGGGAAGGAGAGACAGGAGATTTGGGAACTCAGAAACAAGGGCTGGAGAGAAGGAAGCCTGTAGAGACAGAGACAAATCTGAGCCCTGTAGTTTCCTAAAGAATAATATCAAAACAGCTCTGCTTGTTAGACTTGTTAGACCCCTCTTGTCCACTAGAAGGCTTTTTGGACCTGAGATCTGTGCAGAAATTTCCTGGGTCAGAGTGAGGGGCCTGATTCATTCATTCTAGAGAGACTAAATAGTTCACACTCAAGTCCGTAAGGGCTGAAATGAAGTTTGATCCTTTCCTGACTTCTGACCAAAGCAAGAATCGTAAAAGGCATTTCAATGCACCTTCCCGTATTCACAGAAGGTCTTCTCTTTCCAAAGAGCTGACATACAAGTACAATGTTCAGTCTGTGTCCATCCAGAAAAGATGATGAAGCTCAGGTTGTACAAGGACACCATAAAGGTCAGCAGATTGGCAAAGTAGTCCAGGCTTACAGGAAGAAATATGTCATCTATATTGAATGGGTGCAGCAGGAAAAGGCTAATGGCACAACTGTCCATGTGGGCATTCACCCCAGCAAGGTAGTTTTCACCAGGCTAAAACTGGAGAAAGAATGCAAAAAGACCCTGGCATGGAAAGCCAAATCTCACCAAGGAAGTAAGGAAAAGGGCAAATATAAGGAAGAAACAATTGAGAAGATGCAGAAATAAATCTTATACTCAACCTTCATTAAAAACTGCTTAAATGAAGAGAAAAAGAAAAAAAAAAAATAGCCCTACAATCCTCATGAGTAATACCTATAATCCAGTGGTTCTGAACCAGGAGCAATCTTACCCCCCAGCAATGTCTAAAGATGTGTTTTGATTTTCGTGGTGGAGATGGGAATGCCATGAACATCCAGTGGGCGGCAGCCAGAGATGCTTCTGAACAACCTACACTGCACAGGACAGACCACAACAAGAATTATCCAGCCCAAGATATCATTGGTGCCAAGGTGAAAAACTCTGCTACAGAGGATACTAAGTAAAGGAAGTCACAATTCCCGATCTCAAGGAAGCAGTGATCTAGGAGAGGGAATTAATTCCACTACCCTCATCAGCTGCAGATGTGCCCATTTATCAAGCCTGTACTATGCGGCCGGCACTGGGCTTATACTTCACAGATCACCTCATTGGATCTTCCACAATCCTATGAGATGAGTATTATACTCATGCCAACAGGGTTAAGGAAAAGGTGACATTACAGCCTCTATGCACTTCTACCATATGATGATAATTTGGGGGGGAGTAGAGCTCAGGGTTTAAAGTGAAGGGTTCTGCAACCAACGGTTGTGAGTTCAAATTTCAATTCTGCTACTTCTTTGGCTGGACAGCCTTGGGCAAACCCACAAAAAGTGCTGTGACTGGTCAGAGGGGCAAGATCATGGAGGAAAGGGAAAGCGGATCACGTGAAAGAAGGTGGCCTCTATCCATGACAGGCTGTGTTCAATGTTAAGCCTGATGTTAAGTCCAGGACGGCCTGGAAACCCAAGACCATCCACAAGCCACATCAGTTCACCACCACCCCCAGAAACAGTTCAACTCCCACACAAAAGCAACTCTCCCTCCATTGCTTGGTGGCTCGGGGGGCAATTAAATGGGAAACAGGATAAACGTTAGAAGCCCAGGCTGGTTCACACCCGGGGCTCGATGAGATGCAGTACAATGAGGATGCTAATAAAAGAACATGCAGCCTGCCCACACATTGCTTGCCTACTCCTCCTGGCCACATCTCGGATCCACAGCCAGTTCTCCCCACGGGGAGAAGCGGCACTTCTGAGCAGCGGGTGCATGCAGCCACCCGCCCACACACAGCAGTGCTGTCTCTTCCAGCACGAAGCCAAGTTTTGGTTTTCCTTTTTTTCCAGCTTCTATTTTCTAGAAAAAAAAATTACTCTGAAATCAACATCTCTTCCTGATATACACATCTGCTTTATTATAGAGACCCAAGGAGCATTAAGAGAGGAGATGGCACAGGACCTACATGGAAGTGGGGCCTGGCCAGTACCACTGCAGCAGAGAGAATATGTTTGCTTAAAATCTAACCAAAGACCCTTCAGATCTCTACAAGGAAAATTTCAAAACATTAAAGAAAGAAATAGCAGAGGACACTAAAAAATGGAAAGAACTCCCCTGCTCCTGGAGAGGGAGAATTAATATTGTAAAAATGGCTATCCGACCAAAAGCAATATATAGATTTAATGCAATACCCATTAAAATTCCACTGACTGACTTTACAGAAATAGAAAAAATGATCCAAAAATTCATATGGAACCACAAAAGACCACGTATAGCCAAAACACTTTTAAGCTGCAAATCTAATGCAGGTGGAATCACAATCCCCGACTTCAAACTATACTACAGGGCAGTAGTTGCAAAAACAGCTTGGTACTGGCACAAAAATAGGCCCGAAGACATCTGGAACAGAATAGAAGACCCAGATATACCTCCACACACCTATAGCCACCTTATTTTCGACAAAGGAGCAAAGCAAGTAAACTGGAAAAAGGGCAGCCTCTTCAACAAATGGTGCTGGGAAACATGGTCATCCACATGCAGAAAAATGAAAGTGGATCCGCATCTCTCAATATACACGAGAGTTAACTCAAAATGGATAAAAGATCTCAACATAAAACCAGAAACTTTAAAACTTATAGAAGGCAAGATAGGCAATACACTCCATCATATAGGAATAGGAAAGTATTTCCTTAATAGGACTCCAATTGCTCAAGAAATTGCAACAAGAATAGATAAATGGGATAACATGAAATTAAAAAGCTTCTGCACAGCAAAAGAAACAACAGAGTCAAGGAAACCCCCATGGAATGGGAAAAAATCTTCGCATTTTATACATCAGACAAAGGTCTAATTACTAGAATTTATAAAGAACTCAAGAAAAAAACTCCCCAAAAACCAAACAACCCAATACACAAATGGGCAAAGGAACTGAGTAGACAGTTCTCAAATGAAGAGGTCCATAAAGCCATGAAACACATGAAAAAGTGCTCAACATCCCTAGCC
>VMDO01008139.1:52961-86157 GCA_007922755.1 Pedetes capensis | reverse complement strand
TTAGAACAATTACATGCATCTTCTGAACCATTTGTATTGACACCATTCTTATCTGCCCCCCCCCCCTTTTATTTTGATCTGACCTTTGAATAGGATTTTCCTTTCATATAATTTTGAATCAGCTCCCACATATGAGTGAGAACATGTGGTGTTTCTCTTTCTGAGCTTGTGTTTGTTCACTTAAAATAATTTTCTCTAATTCGATCCATTCTGCTGTGAATGACCTTATTTCATTTTTCTTGATTGCTGAGTAGTATTCCATTGTGTATATATACCATAGTTTTTTTACCCATTTTTTTTGTTGAAGGACACTTTGGTTGATTCCATATCCTTGCTATTGTGAAAAGTGCTGCATTGAACATGGAGATGCAGGAGTCTCTGTGGTATGATGACTCATCTCCCTTTGGGTAAATTCCCAATAGTGTTATAGCTGTGTCACATGGTAGATCTATTTTTAGTTTTTTGAGGTACCTCCATATTGATTTCCACAGTGGTTGCACCAATTTAAAGCTCCACCAACAATGTAAGAGTGTTCCCTTATCCCCGCAGCCTCGCCAGCATTTATTGTTGTTTGTTTTATCGATCTTGGCCATTCTTACTGGTGTAAGGTGAAATCTCAGCGTTGTTTTAATTTGCATTTCCCTAATGGCTAGAGATGTTGAGCATTTTTTCATGTGTTTCATGGCTTTATGGACCTCTTCATTTGAGAACTGTCTACTCAGTTCCTTTGCCCATTTGTGTATTGGGTTGTTTGGTTTTGGGGGGGGGGTTCTTGAGTTCTTTATAAATTCTAGTAATTAGACCTTTGTCTGATGTATAAAATGCGAAGATTTTTCCCCATTCCGTGGGGGTTTCCTTGCCTCTGTTAATTGTTTCTTTTGCTGTGCAGAAGCTTTTTAATTTCATGTGATCCCATTTATCTATTCTTGTTGCAATTTCTTGACCAATTGGAGTCCTATTAAGGAAAACCTTTCCTATGCCTATATGATGAAGTGTATTGCCTATCTTGCCTTCTATAAGTTTTAAAGTTTCTGGTTTTATGTTGAGATCTTTTACCCATTTTGAGTTAACTCTCATGTATATTGAGAGATGTGGATCCACTTTCATTTTTCTGCATGTGGATGACCATATTTACCAGCACCATTTGTTGAAGAGGCTGTCCTTTTTCCAGTTTACTTGCTTTGCTCCTTTGTCGAAAATAAGGTGGCTATAGGTGTGTTGAGGTATATCTGGGTCTTCTATTCTGTTCCAGATGTCTTCGGGCCTATTTTTGTGCCAGTACCAAACTGTTTTTGCAAGCACTGCCCTGTAGTATAGTTTGAAGTCAGGGATTGTGATTCCACCTGCATTAGATTTCCAGCTTAAAAGTGTTTTGGCTATATGTAGTCTTTTGTGGTTCCATATGAATTTTTGGATCAGTTTTTCTATTTCTGTAAAGTCAGTCAGTGGAATTTTAATGGGTATTGCATTAAATCTATAGATTGCTTTGGGTAGTATAGCCATTTTTAAAATATTAATTCTCCCTATCCAGGAGCAGGAGAGGTCTTTCCATTTTTTAGTGTCCTCTGCTATTTCTTTCTTTAATGTTTTGAAATTTTCCTTGTAGAGATTTTAAGGGTCTTTGGTTAGATTGATTCCAAGATATTTAATTTTCTGGTGGGCTATCATGAATGGTATTTTTCCTGAAATTTCCTTCTCTTCTTGTTTGGAATTGTTGTAAAGAAAAGCTATTGATTTTTGTGTGTTAATTTTGTAGCCTGCAACTTTACTGAAGGAGTTAATTAGATCCAGAAGTTTTCTGATTGAGGTTTTGGGGTCTTTCAAGTATAAAATCATATCATCTGCAAATAATGATAATTTGACCTCTGCCTTGCCAACCTGTATCCCTTTGATTTCTTTCTCTTGTCTGATTATTCTGGCCAGGACTTCAATTACTATGTTGAATAGAATAGGAGAGAGAGAGGATATCTTTGTCTTGTTCCAGATCTAAGAGGAAATGGTTTCAGTTTTTCTCCATTTAATATAATGTTGGCTGTAGGTTTGTCATAAATGGCTTTTATGAAATTAAGGTATTTGCCTGTTATACCTATCTTCTCCAGTGTTTTTATCATGAAAAGGTGTTGCACTTTATCAAAGGCCTTTTCAGCATCAATTGAGATGATCATGTGGTTTCTGTTTGCCATATTCTTGATATGTTGGATTACATTAATTGATTTCCATATGTTAAAACAGCCTTGCATCTGTGGTATAAATCCCACTTGGTCATGGTGAATAATCTTTTTCATATGCTGCTGGATTCTGTTTTCCAGAATTGTATTAAATATTTTTGCATCTAGATTCATAAGGGAGATGGGTCTATAATTCTCTATCTTAGATGAATCTTTTCCTGGTTTAGGTATCAGGGTGATGGTAGCTTGGTAGAATGTATTTGGGAGTGTTTCCTCCTTTTCTATTTTTTGGAATAATTTGAGGAAGACAGGTATTGTATCTTCTTTAAAATTTGGTAAAATTCTGCTCTGAATCCATCAGGACCTGGGCTCTTCTTTGTTAAGAGACTTTTAATTACCTTTTCTATTTCTGTATGTGTAATGGGCTTGTTTAAGTCAGTTTTATCTTCTGCAGTTAGCTTTGGTAGGTCATACGTGTTAATAAATTTCTCCATTTCTTCTATATTTTCATATTTTTGGGAATACGGTCGTTCGTATTAATCCCTGACAATTTTCTGTATTTTGTTGAAGTCAGTGGTTATGGACCCGTTGTCTTTCATAATCCGTACTATGTTAGATTTTTCCTTTTTCTTTTTGATGAGGTTAGCTGGGGGGGGGTGTCTATTTTATTAATCTTTTCAAAGAACCAGCTCTTAATCTTATTAATTTTTTGAATTATCTCTTTGGATTCTAATTGAGATATTTCTCCCTTTATTTTTGTAATTTCTTTTTGGGTGTTCCATTTAGGGTTTTTTGTTGTTGTTGTTGTTGTTTGTTTGTTTGTTTGTTTGGATTTCTAGTGTCTTAAGCTGTGTCATTAGGTCATTTGTTTGGCTCTTCTTTATTTTACAGATGAAGGTCCTTAATGCTATAAATATCCTTCTTAAAACTGCCTTTGCTATATCCCATATGTTTTGGTATGATGTGTTTTCATCCTCATTTGATTGTAGGAATTTTTTAAATTCCAATTTAATTTTCATCAACTATCCATTGGTGATTCAGTAGTGTATTATTCAGTCTCCATGAGTTTGTAAAGTTTCTGGAATTATTCATGTTCTTGAGCTCCAATTTTATCCCATTATGATCTGATAAGGAACAGGGTATATTTTTTACTTTTTTGTATTTGTTGAGGGAATGCTTATGGAGTAGCATATGATCTATCTTAGAAAATGTACTATGTCGAGCTGAGAAGAATGTGTATTCCTCATCGTGTGGATGAAATATTCTGTATATATCTGTGAGATCCAACTGGTTTAGGGTGGAGATTAGATTTGACGTTTCTCTGTTGATTTTTGGTTTTGATGACCTATCTCTTGACAAAAGTGGGATATTGAAGTCTCCCATTATGGATGATTCTGGTCCAATAAAGTTCTTTATATTCCATAAGGTTTGTCTTATAAAGCTAGGAGCCCCTATGTTTGGGGCATAATTATTAAGGAGCGTTATTGATTCTTGATTGATTGTTCCTTGTACTAAAATGTAATGTCCTCCTTTGTCTCTTCTAAATAGTTTTGGAATTAAATTTAATCTATCTGAAATTAAAATTGCAACACCTGCTTTCTTTTGTCCCCCCCCCCCCAGCTAGGTATACATTTTTTCAGCCCTTACCTCTCAGTTTATTCCAGTCTTTGTGAGTTAGATGATTTTCTTGAATACCATATATTGATGGTTTGTGTTTTTTTATCCAGTTAGCCAACCTCTGTCTCTTAATTGGTGAGTTAAGACCATTTACATTAATAGAGATTATTTAGGAGCATTTATTGTCATTTATCTAATCATTACCTGTTACTGATTTATGATTCATGTTTGCTTTGGACCTTTCTTGTGTTGCACTCATCTCAGTTAACCAGTACTTTGATTTCCTCTGTAGGGCTGTCTTAACTCTCCTGGATGTGGTAATTGATTTAATATCCTCTCCAGTTCTGGTTTCGTGGTTGCATACCGTTGAAAAGCTTCAATGTCATTAAATATCTTATATTCCTCATCTATTATCAACAATAATTTTGCTGGATATATTAGTCTAGGCTGGAGATTGTTTTTTCTTAATATTTGAATCACCTGTGTCCATTCCTTTCTAGCTTTCAAAGTTGATATGGAAAAGTCTGCAGTAATTTTTATTGGCTGTTTTTTATAAGTAATAAGGGGGTTCTGTCTAGCTGCTTGCAGGATAGTGTCTCTGGTCTCTAACGACAGGAATCGAGCAACGACGTGTCTGGAGGATGATCTATTTAAGTCAGCCTTCATGGGAGTCTTGAAAGTCTCAGTGGTGTATATATCCATTTCCTGTGCTATCTTTGGAAAATTTTCCTTGAGGATATCATTTACTAGGTTGTAAAGGCCTCCAGTGATTCTTTCTTCTCGTTCAGGAATACCCATAATTCTTATATATCTTTTTTTCACTCTATCTGAGTTCTCTTGGAAATCTTTTTTAAAACTTTTATCATTGACTCCACTTCTAATTGCTTTTGTTTCAGCTTGTTTATGTCATCTTCTGCCTCAGAGATCCTTTGCTCTGATTCATCCAGTCTTGAAGAGATGAATTCTTTAGCCGTGTTCAATTCTGATAATTTGGATTGAGTATCAAGCACAGTGGCTTGATTATTCTTAATCATTTCTAACTGGGATGACAGAGCAGCTTCCAAATTAGAGATCTTTCTTTCAAATATCTCCAGTGTATTTTTAGTATTTGTCTTTATTTCTCTTAGCATGCTTATAACCATGACTCTGAACTCCGACTCAGAGATCTCTAAGAATTGTGAGTCCTTGGAGTGATCTGTTGGGGATTTATGATCTGTGGAGCCTTCAGTTCCATCCTTCCCCTTTGTGGTTTTTGTAGATTTACTTCATTTGCCCATAATGTGGTCCGGGAAATAGAATTTGTCTCTCCTGGTTATTCAGAACTTCTTCCTGTGTTTTTCCTTTGAAATTGGTGCTGAATCTCTGTTGCTTATTAGAACGTATGAGCTGGGTATGTTCTTGGCTATTTGGTCTGAGTGGTTGGCACTTTAATCTACCAGCCCAACTCCAAGGGGGATAAGGGTTAGGGAGGCGATAGATTTTGTTTCTCTTCTGTGGGGTGGGAATGGGGGGGATCTGGTGATAGAAGAGGGGGAAGGAGGAGGTAGAGGACAGAGGCTAATAGAAATTACTGTTAAAATTATTATTAAGGTTAAGATGTAAGGGATAAATGATTAAAACAATGACACATATATATCTTATGAAATAGAGAAGGAGAATAGAAAAAGGGAAGGGAGTAAAAGAAGAAAGGAAGAAAATAGGGAAGAAAAAGAGAAAAAGAAAAAAGAAAGAAAGAAAGAAAAGAAAAAAAGATACAAATCTCACACATACACCCTCCCAAATACTAATAAGAACACTTGTAGTCGGATGCGGTGGAGCACACTGGCAATCCCAGTAGCTTGGGGGTCAGAGGCAGGAGGGACACAAGCCCAATTTCTGTGCAACCCAATTAAACCTTGTCTCAAAAAGCAGAAAAAAAAAAAAGTGTCCCAGGGTGCAGTGCGGCGGTCCAGCACCTACCAAACAAGCAGGCACAGAACCCTGGGTTCAAACTCCTGTACAAAAAATAAATAAATAAATAATAATAATAATAATGATAATAATGATAATAATAATAATAATAATAATAAAAATAAAATAAAAATTTAAAAAAAGAAAAGAAAAGAAAAGAAAATATAAAATAAAATTCCAGACCTCACACATAGAAGCTCCCACATACATATAAAAACTCTTGTAGTCAGGTGCAGTGATAGACTCCTGCAATCCCAGTGGCTTGGGGGATGGGGACAGGAGGATGGCAAGCCGGAGATCTGTGCAGCCCAGCAAGACCCTGTCTCAAAAAGCAAAACATATATCGTCTGGGGGCACGGCGTGTCAGTCCAGCTTCCACAAAGAAAGCAGGCTCAAGACCCTGGGTTAACCCCCATTAAAAAAAGAAGCATATGTTCTTGGAGGTGGAATCTGAACTGAGTACACCCAGTTCGAACAGGTGGAGTTGATACTGCAGGATGCAGTGCTCCCTACAGAGCTCAGGGTGGCAGTATTTCCACACAATCCGCAATAACAGTCAGTCTTATTGGGTCGATATAGCAAAATGCTTCATAATAACCTGGATTTAATTGGGGCCCCAAGTGCCCAAAGAGACTGTTCCACGAAATATTCTGTGACTATTGTATTGTTCGAGAGGCAGTGGCACCTGTGGGGTCTTCCCTGGAGTTCTCCCTGTCCCACGTAGATTGGGCGCCAATTCCCCAAATCAGAGATTTCCTCCCCAAAACCTACAGCATGAGGGGAATATGGCTGCTATCGTGGAGTTTTTATTGCAGGGCTTTCTGCCCACTTGGGAGGACCATATCCTCTTGTGGGCGGATGCTCTCCTGCCGACCCAGAGGGAATCTGAAACAGATTTTGTTGTGTGCTGTGATCGCCCTTGGAACTGCTCTGCTTGTGGCTAATTGTGCCGCTAGGCTCTGCCGAAAAGGAGCTCTCTGTCCGTGTGGGGCTCAGTCGCCTCCACAAACCCCAGATTTCTCCACAGCACAGTGGGTTGATTTGGGCTCACCTTTGGTGTTTCTGGGATCAGGGTATATGTGTGCCCACATGTCTGTGGAGTTCGCGTCTGTAGACCTGACCCACCACAACAGGAGGGAGGGAGCTGAGTCTCAGCTCTAGATGCAGATCGCTGGCACCGGCTTCCCCGTTTGCTCTGCGGCTGCTACAGATGGCTATTCCATGTGCCACCTCTAACTGACTCACCCGGAATCTGCAGTCTGTTTCCCGCAGGCAGGGTGAGAGTGTGCTGCCAAGGTTGCACTTCTTGTTGGGTCCTGGCCCCGTGGGTGCGTGTGCGAGAAGTCCCCTCCAAGTCTCCGGGATTCTATCTGCCGTCTGTGTGATGGCGAAATGGCGGCAGTCCCGCTGCTGGCCACTGTGTAGCTCCTCATCCACAGCGCAGTGCGTGGGCACCTCACCTGGCCCGGCCTGGCCCACCACTCCAAATATGAAGATCTTTGTAACAGACACAACTGTGGACATTGTCAGAGGAAACTATGGCCTTCATAGAAAAGTTGAAACACATTCCTAGGCACTGTGAGTCTTAGAGGTTTGGGTAGAGGTGTGTTAAGTAAATAAAATCATTAAAACCTAATATTCACAAAAAGTAGCCATCTCATTTTTGCAATACTGATTATATGCTGGTCATAATTCTAACTGCTTTGCATTTTATTATGTCCACTGAACAAGCTTGGCCCACAGCTTGAATCAGAAATTGTTAGTTTTACCATTAGTGACCAAATACCTGAGCAAAATAACCTGAAGAAGCAAAGATTTATTTTGGCTCATTGTTTCAGAGGACTCAGTCCACGGTTGTTCAGCATCATGCACATGGGCAGAACATCATGAGAGCTGGAGCACGGAGTGGAGGAGCTTCCTCACCTCATGGCAGAAAGCAGCATTGAGCAGTAACAGGAAGGGACCAGGGCAACCTACCATCCCCAAGGACATGCCCTCATTGACCTACTTCCTCTTATTAGGCCCCATCTCCTAAAGTATTCAGAACCTCCTAAAATAGCACCACCAGCTGGAGACTAAGTGGTCAACACAGGACCCTGTGGGGACATTTCATATTCAAAACATAGCAAGAATGCCACTTTCTTTTTTATCCTTTTTCTCCATGAAATGTGCTTGATGGGGGGAAACTTCTTCCTTTTCTCTGGAAGAAAATTTAGATAGACCCTAAGAGCTTTCTTTTACTGGTAATAGAGAGTTCCCTATACATTATAAATATATTCTCTGTTTAGTAAATAAAAAAATTCCCCCATCCATTTAATAACCAAATTTTCCAACTAAATAGGGGAGGGAGGTGGTGCAGAAAGGTACAGAAGACAGGGAGATTCATGTGAACACATAACTTATAAAATGATGCCTTGCTCTCTGTGCCCAGCAGGACTCTTTTCTCATAGGGCCACTAGAAGTCACCCTCTCAAAGTTCCCTCGTCTCCAGGAGAATGGACACACTTAGGTCACTTCTCATTTCTCCCTAGTGCCTGGAAATCCTATGGTCCATATCCAGATTTTCCTATTCTGAGGCCTGATGGTTGTCCAAGCAGACCCTTTGGACCCTTCTCAGCATACATATGTTCCATAGAAAACATTTATTCTCTGTTTCTAGAACAAGCTTCAAGAGCATAGGGCAAAGCTAAGGAGCTCAATTTGACTTTTCCTGTGCCATGAAAGTTCACCAGGTTCCTGGGATAGGAATAAGACTCCTGTCTACTATATCCCTCAAATGAGAGGACATACATGAAGCTCTTTGAGTGTTTTAATGGAAGCCTTCTTCCATGACCTGAGAAAAATGTGAAGATACCCACTCCTTATGCCTTGTCATAGAGAAGGGCTGTAGCAGTTCTCTTCAAGGATGCTTACACATTTCCTCATCTCCAATAACCTGGCTCTTTTAAACCTATACTGTGCCATTGTCTCATCTACTTTTAAATTCCTACAGAATGCTATATCTCACAAAACCACATTAGCATATCTGTTCTCTTATGGCTCCTCAGCTGAAGTTTCTTACTTAACATCTTGTTACAGTTATTACTTCATTAAACATTCATACAAACCCTGTCCAATGGCTACTTTTATCCTCATTTTGAGAGATCAGGAAATCATGGTTAAATAACTTGTCCAGATCATTTTCTCAGGTATTTCTCAGGCATCTACCTCCACAGTACAGTGCAGATTTACACTGTGGTAACAAACAGTGATTGAGGGATAATGACAGTGGTGAGTAGTGGGGCTTAAATCCAAATGCATGTCTATGTTCTTCTTATACACCACAGTGTATCATCTTCCAAATGCCAGATTGAAGATAAAATTGGGAAGCACGGGTATCAGAGTTTTCACTGATGTCATTTTTTAAAAGAGCTGTATTACTTCACTCTTAGCCCAAGGCAATGACCATTTTAAGAAGGAATTAGGTGAGAACTAGCATACAGTTGACATGCCTAAAAACTTTTCTAAAATATTGAAGTCATATTTTTGCAGAATGTACGCATGGATTTGACTGAGCAAGTGAAACAATAAAATGAACTATAATCAGGGTATATGATGGGTATATTGGAATGTATTATATTAAATATTGCTTTGACATTAATTCTTATTAAAATCTTAATCACATTTTTATACTTCAAAACTAATTTAATCTTTTATACTAAAACTATCATAGAAATGTCAAATAGTCTACATACAATTTAGGAAAATAGATCTGTCATCATACATTATCTTTCACAAATTATATGTTATCAAAATAAAGATATTATATTGCACAATTCATTTCAATTCATCAATATTATAAAATGATCAAAATTAGTTTAGTGTATTTAACAATGATGCTTGTAATAGTGTTTTTACTTATATTCCACAAAAAACTCAAATCTTGTGAGTAACAAGCTTAATTATGTTTACTGTTGTGATAAATACATTTCATCACACTTCAATCAACTATTGTTAAACCTATAATTAATATGATAATTTGATCTTGTTTCAAATGCCTATTATAAGTCATGCAGGTTAAACAAAAAAGCTTTATGTACTATTGTACCAGCTATCCTAAACATTAGCATCATAAATTGGAAAGAGAGAAAGAGAAACAGAGAGAGAGAGAGAGAGAGAGAGAGAGAAATAACAAGAACATATGCACTGGATATGGAGAGACATGATGGAGAAGGAGGCAAGGACACAGAGAGAAAGAGATAGAAAGAAAAAAATTAAACCTATTTCACATGTAGCTATGTGACCAAGACCAGGAGGAAACATTCTCATTGTTGTTTTTGTTGTTTTTAGGTGCCATCTATTCAGGTCCAACTTACAGTGACACTATGTACAATAGACAAAACACTACCCAATACTATGACATGACTGGTACTATGTCAGTGCTTTTCAACTATTTATACGGTTTCAATGGCTGATTGTTTGGGGAGTGGGCTGCTGAGTCCTTCTCCCAAGGATATAGCACCAAGTACTCCAGGCAGTCTTCTACCCAAGGACTAACCAGGCTGATCCCGCTTAGCTTCTGAGATCAGACAACATTGGATAGTAGGGGTGTATGGCTGCTTAACTAAACCTTAGAAAGGCTTCTTCCTGACACTGAAAGGTTGATTTTCCTTTTACAGAACTTTAGAAAATTCACAATTGTAAATTTCTTTCTTCCCTTTTGCGATGTAAACATCCTACAATCCAGTGATACCTTCCTCTAGGAACTGGGAGCCAACCCTTTGCAAAGTAATCATTGAAGAAGATATGGTTCCTTTCTCCCAGTCTGTGGGAGGATAGGAGCCTAACTTGAATAAGAGACAATTAGCCAAGAAAATTGGCCTAATCACATTCACCAGCCTCTGATCTGCAGTGGGAGAGAGAGATTGGGCTTAGTCCTATATAGAGCATGGGCAAGGAGAGATTTGTAGCAATGTCTTTCTACCTCTCACGATCATCTTGAATAATGTTTTTCTTATTGTCTTCAGTTAGTATCATTGACTATTTTTTAACAACATATCTTGCTTCCATTTTGAACTTTTCATCTTTGAACATCCCTGGATATTGATAGTATCTCAACTTCAACTTTACGGTTTGTAGAACAGTCAACTTACATTTTACATAAAGGAGGAAAGCAGTCATGAAAGAATGATAAAATGCTGTAGACAAGCAATTACGTGGGACAACAGAAGAAACAAAAGGAAACTATTATGTGTATGTGAGCTATTTAAAGTTGGTTCTAGAGGAGATCATGTCAACTACTATTTTGTGCACCAATTCCCAATTCATTTCAATTATGTTGGAATAGTATCAGTTTTTAAGGGAAAGAACAAAGCTTTCTACTTTCTTTTTTTTTCTTTTCTTTTTTTTTTTTTGTGGCACTAGGAGTTGAACCCAGGGCCTTGCACTTGCATGTTTTGCAAGTGTTGTACCACTGAGCTGCTCTCCCACCCCATTATTTTACTTTTTTAGACAGGGTCTCACTAAATTACGCAGACTGTCTCTGGTCCCAAACTTACGATCCTCTTGCCTCTACCTCACAAGTCGCTGGGATTACAGGCATGTGCCACTGCACCTGGCTACCTTCTACTTTCTTTATAGTACTAAGAGCACTTTGAAAAGTCATATGGTAGATGCCTAATAACATACTTATTAAATTGAACCTAAACGAATTGTTGTATTTATTAAATGTACACACACAAAGGGGCTGATTGGTGCATTTTAACTTTCTGAGGAAGATATTTTGTGCTTGTTCAATATATTTAATACAGATGATTCCTTCTTTTCTACAAGCTGATGATCTCATGGTAGTAATCACACAGATACAGAAAATCCTACTTGACCTGTATTGAATGACTATCAGGTAGAAAATAAGATAGACTATTGGTTCTAACTGTCTAAAGGCATAATCAGACTTCCATTCTTCTAATACTGTTATGTTTTAAAACTTTACCAGGCAGTAGTAGGGAAGAAAACTCTTCATTTATGTGCAAATGACCTTCAAAATACTTTTTTCATATGCTGCAGTGAGCTCCTCTGGTTCAAATTATCTATCTTTTTCCCTTTAGGCTCTAACAGTCACTGTGTAATGTATTTTCTATGACTAGGTCTCAGTAATAATACCTTTAGAATCTATTTTAATAGAAATTTTTCTTTACATATTTTGCCTGAAAAGTATTACTACAAGTCTGTTTTAAAAGAAGCCTTTTTGGAGGAAAAAGGGCCAAGGTTGAAATTACCCCTGATTCCTGTATATCCATATTCTATTGCCTCTGACTCTTATTTGCAATGCTTGTACCTTCTCTCCATTTGTTAATAAGTTACATTGATTCCATCAATATTAATGTTAACAAAGGAAAGGTCAGCAATCTTAGTTAAAATTCAACTCAACATTAGCAATTAGCATTTACCCCTTACAAGGGAAATCTCTTGTAATGCAATGATCAGAGAACTTTAGAGAAGTTATTCTTTTTATTCTTAAAATTAAGGAGTTTAAAAAATACCTCCTAATTCAGGAATACAGACAAGATGAGATTTCATAGATGGCATTTATAAAATGTATTCCTATCAAAAGGAAAACCTCCCATGGACCCTATATTTACAAAATTTTCTAGTAGTAAAGTAGTTGTAGCAATAACAATGAAATATTGTTGAGAAAATGAAATCTTATAAGGTTGCATTTTGAGCACTTTTAGACAAAATATGAAAACACTAAATATTCTGATACCATGTGAGCATCAACTGCTGGAGGAGAAAGTTTGCTGGGGAGCCAGTGCTGGGGGAAAAATAAAAACAATATCTCCTCTCAAACCTGAAATTGTTTTCCACAATGGTAGTAGAGAAAGAAAATACTTTTATTATTCAAACAATATTAACCCAGAATGTTGTAGAGAATGAAGATGGTGGATTAGAGACACCTGGCACTTTACTCTTCTCCATAATATTGAATGTGTGTGGTTGCAGGGAGAGGTGGGGTTTCACAGAAAAGCAATAGATAGAAACAATAGTCAACAATCTGGTGAAACTTACTAATACTGAACTTTGGAATTATAAGAGAAGCAGACCTAACAGTGAATGCCTAGTAGCACAGTGAGAGGAGAAGAACCCACTTGGCATCACTATAGACAAAAGAGACAAGGAAACTCCCATGAAGCCCTACAGATGCAGAACTAACCTCCTTTTAAAAATACAGGGGAACCATCTGAGGGGGGAACCTAACATCTGACCTTACTGCTGGCAGTAGGACCTCCTAAATTTCTGTGTTTTCAAGTCATAAATGTCTCTTCTTCATTGGTTCAGCAGGCAGAGGCCCTACTTCATGGCCTGGGAAAATGGTATCTCTATCTCTTCAGTAGGGAGAAATTTTTGACTTTTTTCCCTTTCTTTGTTTAGTTTTGAATTTGATTATTGTTTTCTCCTTCATTATTTTCCCCATAACCATAGCTCACATGTTTTTCCTTTCTTTCCCATCTTGCTTCTATCTTTTTCCCTTTCCGTATCCATCTTTTATTATCATTTTATTAATATTTACCTTTATTAACATTGAACTTCTTAGCTTTATATATTACTTTTTCTCCTTTTCTTCTATCATTATTGGGGGTATATTGGAGGTTTATAGGTGCTTTGTACTATACTTTATATGTATATATGTGTATATATATGTATGTATATGTGTCTGTATATATATATATATATATATATATATATATATATATACATATATATACACATATGTATGTATAGTTGTTGTTAGGTGCTGTCGGGTTGGTATCCGACTCATAGCGACCCTCACAGGATTTTCAATGGCTGACTGTTTCAGAATTGCCTTGGGAGTGGATTGCCAGGTCCTTCTACCCTTCTCCCATTTTTGCAGTGCTGGGAATTGAACTCGAGACCTCAGAGACTGCAGTGCAGCACTCTACCAACTGAGCTAAATCCCAGCCATACATATATATGTAGATAGATAGATAGATAGATAGTTAGATAGATAGATAGTTAGATAGATTTTATGTTGATGTTGTTACAGCAATTTGTCACCTCCCTCCTGAGTCATATTGGATATTGGGCCCTCAACACAAGAGTGTTCACTAAGAAGATCCTCACAGAAAAGCAGAAAGGATATCTATCCCAATAGATGTGCACATCAAAACACAGGAGCACAAGAAATATGAAAAAAGTAAGGCAAAATGAATTTTTCAAAAGTTAATATCCTTCAGTAACTGGATTCAAAGATATCAAATGTTAGATGAGCTAACAAAGAAATTTTTTAAAATCTAATATTAAAAATGGTCAATGACTTCAAAGATGATACAAATAAAAAGCTGGATGAAGTAAGGAAACAATACAGGATTTGGATGAGAAATTCAACAGTGAGATAGAGATTCAAGTAAAAAAGGTCAAATGGAACTTTTGGAAATGAAAACCTAAATAAACCAAATAAAAATCCCAGTAGAAGACATCAGCAATAGACTAGATCAGCAGAAGATAGAATATCAGGGCTGGAAGACAAGACTGATAAACAGTGGCATTCAGATAGTAATTTTTCAAAAAGAAGAAATTATGGCCACCATATTCAAGAGCTTTGGACACGAAGAAGAAACTGTATTTACAAATCTTTAGTAAAGAAGAGTGACAAGACTCAGACTAAAGGCATAGAAAGTCTATTCAGTGAAATAATAGAACAAAATACCCCAAATCTAGGGAAAGATATGGACACCCAGGTATAGAAGGCATTTAGAACTCCAAATGGACAAGACCATAAAAGAACATCTCTACTTCATATATAGTTAAAATGACAAGAATACAGATCAAAGAAAGAATACTGAAGGCTATAAGACAGAAGAGCCAAGTTACTTATGAAAGAAAACCCATAATAATAGCAGACTTTGCAACAGAAGCACTAATGTCCAGGGGAGCTTGAAATGATATAATTCAAGCACTGAAATAACTGCCTCCCAAGGTTGCTATGTTCAGCAAAGCTGCCCTTTAGAATGAAAAAAAGAAATAAAAACCTTCCGAGACAGTCATAAACTAAAGCAATTCATAACTACTAAGCTAGAACTGCAGAAGATACCTAAAGAAATACTATACACAGAAGAGGAAGAAAGATATGCATAATCACAAGAGTTGGAGAAAGAATAAGTTTCTCTAGAAAATAAACAAATGAAAATAAATAGTCAAGTGCTATCAACTCAGTAAATCAGCAAAGATCTAAGATAAATAATAGCAAAAGAGAAAATATAACTCCCACAATCCAACACAGAGAATATAATCACCAACAAGCAAACATAAAAATACCAGGAATTTGTACAACCTTTTCAATTATAATAGTGAATGTAAATGGTCTTCATTTACAATCTAAAATTTCAGACTGGTTAATTGCATTAGCAAACAAGCTCCAACTTTTTTTGTTTTGTTTTCAAGACACTCAACTCAGTGGCAAAGAAATGCACAGTCTGAAAGTGAAATTATGGAATATGATATTCTAAGCAAAGGAATCTGAAAGCAAGTAGGAGTACATATACTCATATCTGACAAGGTAGACTTCAAGCTAAAGTTAGTCAGAAGAGATAAAGAAAGTCATAGTATAGTGGTATTAGTATATGGAACAATCCATCCAGAAAATATAACACTTGTAAATACACATGTGGGCTGGGATTTAGCTCAGTTGATAGAGTGCGGCACTGTAGTCTCTGAGGTCCCAAGTTCAATTCCCAGCACCACAAAAATGGAAGAAGGGCCTGGCAATTCACTCTCAAAGCAATCCTGAAATAGTCAGCCATTGAAAACCCTATGAGGGTCACTAAGAGTCAGATACTGACTCGATGGCACCTAACAACAACAACAACAAATACATATGCACTGATAATTGGTGTACCCCATTTCATAAATCAAACACTGGTGGACAAAATGGGAGAGATAAACCATTAGACAAGTAATTTCAATACCTTACTCTCATCCATAGATTTATCCCAAGCACAAAATCAACAAAGAGTTAAATTGTATTGTAGAACAAATGGATTTAATAGATACCTATAGAATAAACAACAGCAGAATACACACCTTTTAAGTAACCCATACAAGGTTCTCCATATTAGATCACATTTCAGGCCATAAAAAATTCTTAACAAATAAAGTAAAATTAAAATGATTTATTGTATTTCATCAGACCATAATGGAATAAAACTAGAAAGGAATAGCAAGAGAATCTGCAGAAATTATATAAATTCACAGAGATTGAATAATATACTTTTGATTTATCAGTGGGTCACTGAAAAACTTAGGGGATAATTTAAAAATTCCTAGGATCAAATTAAAATGAAAGCTACACATAGCAGAATCTGTGATGATAGTTTTAAGAGGGGGGTTCATAAGTAAGAGAGCATACATTAAAAAAAAAGAGCTCCAGACATACACCCATGCAAATATAGCCACCTGATCTTTGAGAAAGGGGCACAATGGAGAAAAGATTGCCTCTTCAACAGTGTTGGGAAAGTTGGATATCCATCTGCAGAAAAGTGAAAAGAATATATCTCTCAATTTGCATAAGAGTCACCTTGAAATGGATAAGAAACCTCAACATAAAACCAGAAACCTTTAAACTACTAGAAGAAAAGATAGGAAACACACTCCAACACATAGGCATGGGAAACGTAATTCCTTAACAATTGCTCAGGAATTGTCACCAAGAATTGACAAATGGGATTACATGAAATTAAAAAGCTTCTATATAGCAAAGGAAACAATTGACAGAGTTAAGGGAGAGCCCACTAAATGGAAGAAAATATTCACATTCTACATATCCAACAGAGGACTAGTTTCTAGACTTTACAAAGAACTCAAGAAAGCAAATCCCAAGAAATCAAATAACCTAATACAGAAGTGGGCAAGGGAAATGGACAGACAGTTGTCAAATGAAGATATTCATAAGGCCAAGAAGCATATGAAAAAAAAAAACCTCAATCTGCCAAGGCATTGTTGTTAGGTGCCATGGAGTTGGTGTTTGAATCATAGCGACCCTACGTACAAATGGCAATACAGTATTGTTAGTGTTTCTCTGCTATTCATTGGGTTTTCAATGGATGATTGGTTTTTTGAAACTGGGTTGCCAGGTCCTTTTCCCTAGCCATTAGGGAAATAGAAATCAAAACAACTCTGAGATTCCACCTAATTCCAGGAAGAATGACCTAGACCAACATAACAAATAATACCAAATGCTAGAAAGGAAGTGCTTTTTCACCACTGGTGAGACTATAAATTAGGGAAACCACTTTGGAAATCAATATGGAGATATCTCAAAAAACGAAAAATAGAACTGCCATATGACCCAGTTATACCATAGACTTGTTGTTGTTTTTGTTGTTGTTGTTGTTAGGTGCCAAGTCGGTATCCGACTCATAGCGACCCTCATAGGGTTTTCAATGGCTGACTGTTTCGGGATTGCCTTGGGAGTGGATTGCCAGTCCCTTCTCCCATTTTTGTGGTGCTGGGAATTGAACTCGGGACCTCAGAGACTGCAGTGCAGTGCTCTACCCACTGAGCTAAATCCCAGACCATACCATAGACTAGAGAGGGATAATGGGCAACCCACTCCTGAAACAACTAGCCATTGAAAGCCCTATGAATAGCAGAGAAATACCATCAGATATAATGCCAGAAAATGAGCCCTCAGGTTGGAAGGCACTCAAAAGACAACTGGGAAAGAGTTGCTTCCTCAAAGTAGAGTCTACCTTGATGACAGAAATGGAGTAAAGCCCCAGGGACCTCCATTTGCTGATATGGCACAATTCAAAATGAGGAGAGACAACTATAAACATACATTAATAATAGGAACATGGAATAAATGTAGTATGAATCTATGAAAATTAGAAATCATTAAAAGAAAAATGGAGCATATAAACATTGTTATTCTAGGCATCAGTGAGCTAAAATGGACCAGCATGGGCCATTTTGAGACAGATAATCATATGGTGTACTATGCTGGGAATGACAAACTAAAGAGAAATGGGGTTGTGCTCATCATCAAAAAATACATCTCAAGATCTGTCCTGAAATACAGTGCTATCAGTGATAGAATAAAATCCATATGCCTACAAGAAAGACCAGTTAATATGACTTTATTCAAATTTGTGCATCCACCACTATGGCCACAAATGAAGATAAGGAATATTTCTACCAGCTTCTAATATCTGAAATATATTGAACATGCAATGAGTATTTACTGATAATTACTGGTGACTAGAATGAAAAAGTTGTTGGAAACAAAGAAAGCTCAGTAGTCAGAAAATATGGCCTTGATGACAGAAATGATGCTGGAGACTGCATGCTAGAATTTTGTCAGACCAATGACCTTTTCATAGCAAATACATTTTTTTCACCAACATAGATGGTGACTTTAAACATGGACTTCCCCAGATGGAACATACAGGAACCAAACTACATTTATGGAAAATATGGTGGAAAAGCCCCATATCAAATGTCAGAAGAACACCAAGTGCTGATTGTGGATCAGACCATCAACTGTTAATATGAAAATCAAAACTGAAACTGAAGAAAATTAGAACAACTGTACAAGAGCGAAGGTATGACCTTGAGTATATTGCCCCTGATGAGACCACCTCAAGTACAGGTTTAATGCATTAGATACAAATTATTGAAGACCAGACAAGTTGTGGCATGACATCAAAGATATCATTCATGAGGAAAGCAAAAGGTTATTAAAAAGAAAGGACAAAAAGAGAAGACCAAATTATATGTCAATAGAGACTCTGAAATTTTCTTTTGAACATTGAGCAGCTAAAGTAAAAGGAAGACATAATGAAGTTAAGGAACTAAACAGAAGATTTCAAAAGGAAACTCAAGTAGATAAAATCAAATATTTTAATGACATATGCAAAGAGCTGGAGACAGAAAACCAAAGGGGAGTAACATGCTCTATTTTTCTCAAGGTTAAGGAACTGAGAACAAATTCAAGCCTTGAGTGGCTATAGTAAAGATTCTACAGGGAAAATATTAAATGATGCAGGAAATATCAAAAGAAAATGGAAGGAGTACATAGAGTCATTACACAAAACTGAATTGGTGGATGACTAACCATTTCAAGAGGCTGCATATGATGAGGGACCAATGGTATTGAAGGATGAAGTAGAAGCTGCCTTGAAGGAATTGGCAAAACACAAAGCTCTAGGAGTTGATGGAATACCAGTAGAGATGTTTCAGCAAACAGATGCAGCACTGGAAGTACTAACATGTTTATGCCAAAAGATTTGGAAAACAACTACCTGGTCAACTGACAGGAAAAGATCCATATTTGTGCCTTTTCCCAAAAAGGAGATCCATCTGAATGTGGAAATTAGTGATCAATATCATTAATATCATATACAAGTAAAATTTTACAAAAGATCATCCAAAAGCGACTACAGCAATATATAGGCAGAGAGCTGCTAGAAACTCAAGCTGGATTCAGAAGAGTGTGGAGAACAAGGGACATCATTGCTGATATCAGATGGATCTTAGCAGAAAACAGAGAATATCAGAAAGAGGTCTATGTTTTGCTGAATATGCAAAGGCATTTGTGTGGATCATAACAAATTATGTGTACTCCTGTGAGGAATGGGAATTACAGAGCACCTTATTGTACTCATGAGGAATCTGTACATGGATCAGAAGGCAGTCCTTGGAACAGAAAAAGGAAACACTGCTTGGTTTAAAATCTGTGCCTGGCACAGAATTGGGGAGTGTTTCATTCTGCTGTACATGGGGTCACTATGAGTCAGATCCAACAGGACGGCACCTAAAAACAACAACAAATACCACCCTGGGAATATATCCAAAGAGATACAAGTGATCATACCACAGGGACACCTATATCTCCATATTTAATGCAGCATTCTTCACAATATCAAGGGTATGCAACCAACCAAGTTACCCATCAACAAAAAGAATGGATAAAAAAATTGTGGTACATATACACAATGGAATGTTGTTGTTCTTCTTGTTGTTCTTGTTGTTATTAGGTGTCATTGAGTCAAGTCTGACTCATAGCGACCTTATGTACATCAGATCAAAACATTTCCCAATTCTGTGCCAAGCACACGATCTTATTTATGTTTAAACCCATTGTTGCAGACACTGTGTCAATCCATCTGGTGGAGGGTTTTCCTTTTTTTCATTGACCTGCCACTCTACCAAACATGATGTCTTTCTCCAGGGATTGATCTCTCCTGACTAAAGATCCAAAATATGCAATTCACAGTCTGGCCATTCTCACTTCCAAGGAGCACTCTGGTTGCACTTTTCTAGGACAGATCTGTTGGTTCTTTTGGCAGTCCATGGTAAATTCAATAGATGTCTCCAGCACTATAATTCAAAATGGAACATTACTCAGCAATCAAATACTATGAAATAATGTGATTTGTAACAAAATAGATGGAACTGGGGAATATCATCTTAAGTGAATGAACATAGGATCTAAAAGAGAAATACCTTATATTCTCACTCATACATGGGAGCTGAATTTTACTTAAAGGAAGAAAAAACCTATACATAAGTAGGTATATAAAATGCACAATTAAACTTAGCAAATAAGGAAAAATGCAAACAGCAGAAAGGAGGGAGGGCATTAGCAAAGGGAAGAGTAGGTTGTGAAAGGTGAGGAAGGGAGGAAAAACAATGTAAAATAATAAAGGGGGAGAGGATAATCTCAAGGTAAATGATGCAACTTCATGAGTATATGGGAAAAATGAAGGAATATAACCCTATACGTACATGAGTTTTACTACATATAGTCAAAAGTTTCCATAAATTTTGTTAGTTGATGAAAGAGTAACCAAAAGTGATGTAATAGTTACATGATGGAAAAAACAAATGCTGTATTTATCTGTACCCCACCAACATTTATCAATAAAGGAGGAAAAAGAAAAGTCACTATTTATCCATCTATTTAAAGGATAATTTTGCTTGATGTAGTATTCTTTGTTGGCAGTTTCCAGGATGTGAAATGTATCAGATTATGCTTTCTTTGCTCTTAGGGCTGCTCATGAGAAGTTTACTTTTATTCTGATGGGTTTACCTTTGTAGGTGAGCTGTTGATTTTCTCCTGCAGTCTTTAAAACTGTTTCTTTGTAGTTTTAACATTCCAACTATAATGTGATGAGGATCTGTTCTAGTCTAATCTATTTGGAATTTTGGGTGCTTGTAGGGTTTGGGTGTATATTTCTTCTCTTAGTTTTGGGAAGTTTTTTCCTACTATTTATTTAATAGATTTTCTATGCCTCTAGTTTTAATTTCTGCTCCTTCTTGTTGTTGTTGTTAGGTGCCGTTGAGTCGGTATCTGACTCATAGTGACCCTCTTAGGGTTTTCAATGGCTGAGTACTTCGGGATTGCCTTGGGAATGGATTGCCAGGTCCTTCTCCCATTTTTGCGGTGCTGGGAATTGAACTCGGGACCTCAGAGACTGCAGCGCAGCGCTGTACCCACTGAGCCAAATCCCAGCCCCTGCTCCTTCTTATACCCCCTATATTCATAGGTTGTGTTACTTCATTTTATCAATTATCTCTTAAAAGCTGTGGTCATTTTGTTTCATTATTTTGTCCTTCTTGGTATCTGAATAAGCTTTTCAACTTTTTTTTGGTCTGTAACAGTCTGTTTTCTGCTTCATCCAGTCCACATGTGTTACTTTTCATTATCACTTTTATTTAATAGACTGTGTTTTAAAATCCAACATTTCTGTTTCTTTCTCTTTCAGGATATCAATTTCTTTGCTTTATCTTATTTTTAAATTATATACTTTTATCCTTTTTCCTACAGTTGAGACCATCTGCCCAACTCTGTTGTGGACTCTCCTTTTTCCTCTCTCTCTATTTTTCTCTGTTCTGTATAAAGTCTATCCCTTGCTATTTTAGCTGTCCTGTTTCACTAGATCTCTTGGGGGGTGTTACAATCTGCCATCTTGAACCAAAGGTTCCCTAAATTTTGTAAGCTGATGAAAGTGTAACCAATGTACCAAGTGTAACCAAAGTGTAACCAGATGTAATGGTTGCATAATGGAAAAAGCTATGCTGTTTTACTTTATATCCCACCAAAAATTATCAATAAAGGGGAAAAAAGAAAAAATCAGATCTCAAATAAATAACCTAATGATAGATGTCAAAGTCTTAGAAAAAATATGAACAAACCAAACACAAAATTCATAGAAGGAAAGAAATACTAAAGATCAAAACTGAAATTAATGGAATGGAGAGTAAAGGAACAATACACAAAAATCAATGAAACAAGAATTGGTCCTTTGACAAGATAACTAAGACTGTGGTTGAATGATTGACATTCCTGAAAATTTCCTGGGCACAACACTAATTGAGAGGCTCTTTAGGAAGTATTTTGTGGAAATTCGAGGCAGAAGCTGTTCAGTGGTTGGCTCAATGTGTTTAACTTCTCAGTAGGGACACAGGTCTGGCTTAAGAAGTGATCTTTTAGTTAATGGCATTTCCCTTTCTATCTTTCTCTCCTAGCATAAATTTCTTTCTATTTTTCACACAAATACATCAATCCATGCTCATTAATAATATTTCTAGCATAATGCATAAGATGAAATAAAAATACAGTGACTATTTAAATAAAAGTTATTATAGTAAAAGTCACATTGCCATTAACCACCCTCAAAATACTCCCTCTATCTTTTAACACACTTATCCCATCATTCTTGTGACTTTGTGAAGCAGTTCTGGAACTCTTCTTTCATGACTATTTTTAGTTGTGCTGTTGTGGCTGCTTCAGTTTCCTGGATTGATTCAAAATGATTATCTTCCATGGTCATTTTGATTTCGGGCAAGAGCCAGAAGTTGTGTAGTGTCAGATCTGGTGAATAAGGTGGATGACAACATACTATATCCAGTGAATAAGGTGGATGAGGACACACTGTAATGCTTTTATCTGAGGAAAACTGCTGTACCAGAAGCAATGTGTGACACAGAGCATTGTCATGATGGAAGAGGAAACTAAAGACACTTAGGAAAGAAGACTTCTGGAACTGGTCCGGAAAGTGGCAAGAATGATCAGGTAAGTGTATTCAAAGCAAATGGGAGCATTTTGAGGGAGATTAATGATGATGTGTCTTTTATTGTAATAATTTTTTAAATTTAAACATTCCCCATATTTTTTGAACACATCTTGTATATGTCATGAGAGAAAGGAGAGGTATGTGATAAATTGAAAACTTCTCTGTTATAAACTGATTGCTTTTATCCCCTCTAAATTCATGTGTTGAAGCCCTAACCCCTGTGTGACTGTATTTAGAGATAGGGCCTCTAAAATAAATAATTCAAAGTAAATGAGAGCCCGATGTGGTAGTGCAAGCCTGTAATCCCAGCTACTGAAGAGACTGAGGCAGGCAGATTTCAAGTTCTAGGCCAGGGGCATCCTATACAATTTAGTGCTAACCTGATGCAAAATAAAAAATAAAAATAAAAATAATAAGGGCTGGGGTACAGTTCAGTGGTAGAAGCCTTGCAGTGTCTACATGAAGCCTTGGGTCCAACCCTCCAGTACTGAAGCAAGAAAACAACATCAACAATAACAACAACAAGGCAGTAAATGAAATCATAAAAGTGTGGGCCTAATCCAATAGAATTAGTATCTTCACAAGAAATACCATAGCACTTTCTCAAGAGTGCACATACTGAAGAAAATCCATGTGAACACACAGAGAAGAAAAGCCCTTTCTAGAGAGAAACCTACCCTAGTCTTGAATTTCCAGCCCAAAGATCTGTAAGAAAATACATTTCTGATGTTTAAACCATTTAGCCTGCCATATTTTGTTATACTAGTACAAGCTAACACAGACTCTCCAAATGTTTGTACTCTTGCAAATGTATAATCATACATGACACTGACCTTAAAAGCTTAATCTGTTATTTGTCTAATTCAACTTGAGATAGTTGCTGATGAAAGTTTTCTAATGGAAGTTTTCTGATGAATTTTAAACATATTAATATTAAAATATCTATTGCATTTCAAATTATCTACTAATAGAATGTAAATATTTTATTAAACATGAAATACATTACTATTAAGTGTATTTATGAAATAAAATGCAAAACTGACATAAAATATAAGAAAAAGGCAAAACTTTATATATCTGCAGATTATACCAGCCTCATTTATGTTTATGCCATTAGTTTCATTTACGATTACACATTCATATTCTACCTTTTTTTGGAGTACAAATTTGAGGAAATTGCCACACACATTCATTCTTGCATTCTTTTTAGCTCAATGCATGTAGATTTAACTTTATATTAATTATTTCATAGTATAAATTCATCATCATTTAACCTTTTTGTTATCTTCACAAAAGCAGGCTAAAAACAACCATTTTAGTAATTCTTAAAAGATATGCAACTAAGCTTTATGGACTTAGCTGACAAATTTAAGCATTATGCAAGATAGTGCCTAGGTTAAGAGGATTCCTTAATAAAAGAGAATCCTGTTCACAAAGAGACTGATTAGGGTATCTTCATTCTTAGGTTTGCCATTCTGTGGAGCAGTTACTCTCAATCCTAGGTCTGCCTCATTCTGAGACCTTTAAAAAATACTGACACATGGAAATAATGCTGAACTAAACAAACCCGAGTCTCAGTCTCCAGAGGAGGGGACCCAATCCTAAGGGGTTCTCAAAAGTTTCCCAGATAATTCCTAATTACAGCCACAGTTAGATCAGCTGCCTTAGAGGCACTTGTTAAACTCCCATAAATTTGGTAATATACTTTATGTGTATTCTTCCTCCCCCAAAATGTTCAATTACTCTATCAAGCTCTTAAACTATATGATAGTAAATTATGTTGGCCTTTATAGCCAAGGGTCTAGGGACGATTCACAGAATCCAGAGGCACAGCATTTTAACACCTTACTAATTTAGTAACACATAAAAGCGAATCTCCAAATCAACCGAGAGGAAAAAACATATACCAAGTCCAATCATTCCACAGAGCAAAGAATTTATATATCAATATTTTCAAGAAGACAAAAATCTAATAGGAACTGAAATGATGAATCTGCTCTGCTTCAAAAGTGAATAGAAACTCTATGATTTAAAGGAAATGGATTATAGAAATACATAGAACTCCATCCCAGTATTTGGAAAGATAACTTCAATTAACCAGAGAATGATAACATTGAAGACAAATTAAGAAAGAAGATGGATGGGATATTTTGGTGAATATACTGGAACATAATATATTTTGTGGGGGCTATATGTATAGTCTAACTATTTTCCAATTATAAAGCAGCAAGATGAGATTGTTAGGGATCAAGTTATTCTATGACAGTGCTCACAACCATGACATCGATATGAATTACCCAGAGATCTTGTTAAAATGCAGATTTTGATTAACTGTTGGGTGGGGCCTGAAATTCTGCATTTCTAATAAGCTCCCAAGGGATAAAGACATTGCAAACAAGAACAAATATTTTATTAAATCACGGCAAACCACTCACCTTTAAAATCTGTGCAGATAAAAAATAGTAAAATTTAAAATGTAAAGTCATGTGAATTAAAAAAATAGTGAATATTTTATTCCTTTTAAGGATTTGTCTCCACTACTGTGGAGGATCCACGTGGCTGATTGTTGGATAGACACAGACTCAAAAACAAACTGACTCTAATTTTTGGCAAGGGTCTCAACACAATCACCACAGATAAATTCTTAATAAATAAAGGAAAATATGTGGGTGTTATTCAGCTCTTTGTTGTTGTGACAAACAATCTGACATAACATAAAAGAAGGAAAGATTTATTTCAGCCATGGTTTCAGTGCATGGTTACCTGGCTCCATTGCTATAGGCATGCAGTGGGACAGAACATCAGGGTGGCAAGAGTGTGTAGCAGAGAAGGCTTTTCACTGCATGGTGACCAGGAAGCAGAGGCACAGGTGGAGGAAAAGGCCAAGCAAAAGATTTCTCTTCAAAGGCATGCCACTAACTCCCCACTTCTTCTAATCAGGCTAACACTTCCACAATTTTCACCACCTTCCAATAGTCCATTCAATTATGAATCCATCAGATCCTTAACTCTGAACATTGCTGCATTGGGAACCAAGTCTTGAACACATAACCCTTCAGAGAACATTTTATATCCAGACCACAATAATGCAGAATTGTCATTTCTTAAAAAATGAAGGATAAGCGAAACCACTGGCAAAGGGTATGCAGGAGCCAGCTTCCACCACTCAGAAGAGACTGGTCTGCACATCTCTTCCCAACACCAACACCATGAATCATGACATCAAGGTGCTATCTTAAAGGTATTAACAAACACCTTGAAACAGGGCCTTACTTTTCTGATGTGTTTTACCAACTATGTTACTTATTTCATGTTGCTGTGACAAAATAATCTGCAAAAACAACTTAAGGGAAGAACAGTTTATTTTGGCTCACCATTTCAGTGGTTTTAGTCTGCTGTCTGCTGTGTTTCTGGGCCATGGTGAAGCAGAATATCCTTGTGGAGGGATGCAGAGGAGCGAAACTGCTCGTGACAGCCAGGAAGCAGAGATTCAGAGGGGCTAGAACAGTATACAGACTTCAAAGACACTTCTCCAGTGACCTTCTTCCTCCAATAGGCACCAATAGTATAGCTCATTGATATGTTGTTGTTGTGGTTGTTGTGGTTGTTGTTGTTGTTGGGTGCTGTCCAGTCAGGTCTGACTCATAGAGACCCCATATCCAGCAGAAAAAAACACTCCCCGATTCTGTGCCAGGCACAATCCTATTTATGTTTAATCTCATGGCTGCAGACATTGTGTCAATCCATCTAGTTGAGGATTTTCTTTGTTGTTGTTGTTGACCTGCCACTCTCCCAAACATGATGTCTTTCTCCAAGGATTGGTCCCTCCTGACTACATGTCCAAAATATGTATGATGCTGTATAGCCATCATTGCTTCCATGGAGCACTCTGGTTGTACTTCTAGGACAGATCTATTGATTCTTTTGGCAGTCCATGGTATATTCAATATTTGTCTCCAGCACCATAATTCAAAAGCATCAACACTTCTGCTTCCCTTGTTCAACATTCCAGCTTTCACAACTACATGATGTGACTGAAAAGATCATGGCATGAGTCAGGTGCACCTTCATTTTCAATGTGACATCTGTACTTTTCAATACTTTAAAGAGATCTTTTGTCAGCTTTTCCCAATGCACTGCATATTTTGATTTCTTCACTACTGCTTCCATGGTTGTTGATTGTAGAATCAAATAAAACAAAATCGTGGACAACCTCAATCTTTGCTCTGTTTATCATGAAGTTGCATACTGACCCAGTTATAAGTAGTACGAATAATACTAATAATGCATTGATGAAGTTAGTGCCCTCATGATCTAATCACCTTTCAATAGCACATTAACCCTTTGGTGGGGTATTTCAGAAGCCAAACCACACCACCAACATACTATGGCTCATAGCTTCTGGGTTGCTATGTGATTTTGGAAGAAAAGAAGTATAAGAACAATGTGGAATACAGTGAGAAATGTATTGACCTTGGGGATTTCCAAGATTTACAAGATTTTCAAATCATTGGGAGTTTAAGAAGTTTGTCTTCTTCTCTAAATTATGAAAATATATACTGGAAAACAAAACCAAAGGGTGAGCCATAAAAAAGGAGACAAATGTAACAAATAAAGTCTCAATTATCTTAAGCAATTGCATAATGTTGAACAATGTGTTTTAATGATTTCTTTGTAGCAATGTTTCACAAACATTTGATCTCAAGACACCTATAGTCTTAAACTGTATTAAAGACTCCAAAGAAAATTTATGTGATCAGTTATATCATAAATATCAATTGTTTATGATATTCAAAATTAAAATAGAAAAAGTAAAAATTTAATGTATTGAGCTGCTCACAAATAAACCTATTAAAACATGTTATTTGTGAACAATAACTGTATTTTCCAACACAAACAAAATGTAATGAGAACAGTTGCATTGTTTTTGAGAATCTACTGCCAAGCTTAATAAGAGAAAACTAGATTCTCCAATTTGCTTATGCATTCATTTTGTTGTGTTATATTGTTTTGACTGAAGGTTATCAAGAACATTTGTCCATGCACAGATAAGCAGTTGGAGGAGGTAGAATGATTTTAGTAATCTTTTCATCAAAACTTGACAAATGATTAGTTTCAGATTCAACCTTGCAACTGATCTTTAAGAAACCATAATGTGTGCTGAGGGGCAGTTCAGCAGTATAGCATGTTCCTAGCATGTGTGAGGCCATGGGTTCAATTCCCAGCATGAAAGATACAACGTTGGGAAGGAAGGAAGGAAGAAAAAAGGAAGAAAGAAAGGAAAGAAGGAAAGAAGGAAGGAGGAAGGAAAGAAGGAAGGAAGGGTAAGGAAGAGAAAGAAAGAAGCCATAACAATGAACTTTTTTGTACTGTTACATTAAAATGTATCAATTTAAAGCCAGGAACCATGGCACATGCCTCTAATCCCAAAGACTTTGAAGGCTGAGGCAGGAAGATTATGAATTCAAGGCCAGAGCCAGCCTATGCAATTTAGCAAGACCCTGTCTCAAAATAAAAATAAATAAATAAAATGGGGCTGAGGGTGCAGCTCAGTGGTAGAGCACTGACCTAGCATATGTGAAGCCCTGGGTTCAGCCCCTCAGTACTGAAAAAAAATAGATCAGTTTATCTACTGGTTAAATGGATCATCCACTCATTGTATCATCATTTGGAAAATGTTTCCATGAATTACAAAGAACTTTCAAATATTGACATGTTTCATTATGTAATCTCAAGCAATCACATTTATTAATGTCATTCTTGATCTTATCAGAAAAGTTAGTAAAGAATTGGACAGCAGTCAAGTTCATGGTGGTAAGCATAAGTTTTTTGCCATTTTAATTTCTATGTCAAAGGTGAAATGTATTCTCTGGCAAAAATATTCCAGGTCAATAGGCTCACTTCATTCATTTTTGAGAAAATATATAGCAAATATTCAAGTCCCAATAATCATAGTGTATCAGCTTTTCTTTCAAGAAAGGGGGAACTCAACTAAAAAGAAGATAGTTCAGCCTATGACACCATGCTGTTTTCTCGAGACAAACTAAGTACTTTGTTGTGCAGCAAGAGCGCTATAAGTGATTACCTCCTGCCCATTATTTCGTGTAATATATTGAAAAGATAGATATGTAAGGGCTAATAGTGAATAAAATTAATAATATTTACTGATTTAGCAAAGACATCCCTAAAGTGAAAAATATGGATTGTTTTGGGGTTTTTTAATGCTTTATTATTCATACCAAGAGTACACAATGGTGAAAAATACAATGACTACTAGTGCATTACTATGGTTTGAATATGAAATATTCCCCACTGTCTCATGTTTTAAACACTTGGCCCCTAGCTGGTGCCGTATTTTGGGAGGATGTAGTAATTTTGGGAAGTTGGACCAGGGTGGGGGAAGTAAGTCACGGAAGGTTGGTCCTTGTGGACATAATACTCCAAGCCCCATCCCATAAGTTTCTCTGCTTCCTGGTCTGCCATGATGTAAACAGCTCTCTTACATCACACGCTCCAGTTCCCAAGATGTTCTATTCAAGCACCAGAGACCATGCAACTATGTACTGACCCCTCTAAAACCATAACCTCAAATAAGCCCTTCCTCCTTAAAGTTGTTTCTCTCAGGTATTTTTTCATAGTACCATGGAAAGTAACTAATACATACATACATTTTGTGCCAGGGCCTTGATTCATATGGAGGTGTTATCAGTTTTAATGTCTATTGTATCCAATCAGTATAGATGTCAATACAGAAAAAAGGCAAGTAATTTCCTATTATTGTGAAAATACCTTTGACGTCATGAGCTACCATAGACTCGGAAGTGCCCAGGGATCCACAAGTATACTCAAGAGTCCATTGTTTTGCACTATTATATTAGCAAACAATTTTGTGTTAGAGAAAGATCACAATAATATCACATTATAGTTGTTAATATTGTTCTTTTAGTATTTTGTAGTTTACATTAGTCTTCATACATACTCTCTCTTTTATTACTGTGTAATAACATAAAGTTATTGACCAACTGTTTTAGTAAATAAAAATAATAACACAGTAGTGGAAATCAGTGTCCAGAGGGTAGGTAAAGTAGCTCTTCTGTCATGTCTGAAGGAGAGTATCTGAAGCAGCAATGATGTCTGTAAATATTTTCAATGGGGAAAATAAGCCATTTTTCTGAAAGATTTACTGCCTTTCTCTCATCCCTATTATCTAGTAAAATTCTCCTTATTGTGGCTTCAACCCATTAGAACATGCTCTGTCCCTATCAAATAACTAAATAATTGCTGTGTCAGACTTTGACCTACCTAAGAGTTATTTTGTCTTCTACAGGTCTTGGTTTTCTCTTTCCTAAAAGTTCAACTCTCCTAAACTCTACTCAAGTTTACTGAACCCTGTGAGTTTTGAAGATTGCTTGTGAATTCTTTGGCAAATGTACATATCTGCCACCCTCATTAATTTGTATAGTTGAAGTTAGAATTCTCCTTGGAAAAGATAAAGGTGCCATATAAATAATAAACACTTTGATTTGCACTCCTGAATTAAGCTTATAATACTCTATGTTGGAAAATTTTGAGTCCTCAATAACCTAAGAGAAGAGATAATATATTTTAATATTTACACTTACTTTTTTGTATATATATGATGCATGAATACATCTACTAATATGTGAAAGTTAATACAAATTATCTGTAAATGATATGTAGACATACATAAATGACTATTTATAAATATATGGGTATGAATAATTACATGTGCACACAGGTATGTTTTTGTATTTCAGCTGGAATTGCCATTCTTATTTGTGTGTGTGTGTGTCACAAATAGGTAATTAGCTAAGTTTAATTGCATAATTTCTTACCTTTTATAAAAGAATATATTATTTACTCATGATTACTTGAAATATCTTGAGTTTTCTTATATCTATACTTTCCTTTGATCCACTCAACATCTCTGTGAGGTAGGCAGATGTAGCAGTTATCATTATCCAGATTTAGGTTAAAAAAATTCCGTATCTGAGAATGGACTTTAAATATGAAATTTAAATTTCATATCTCATATGATATGGAATTGTTAACCTAAATCTGATATGTTTATGGAGCAAAATTCTGATTTTCACTGCTTTTTGAATCACCTTTCCTTGGATTTTTAAACATAGAATTATAGACCAAGAATTCCTGACCTATCCAGTAGTCAAATAGTTAGATGGTGATAAAAAAAATTAGGCCTGAATTTTCCCATCAATATTTGTGATGCCTCTTCCCTGTAACACTTGACCTTCTTCACACTCACTATAAGTTTTCATGCTGCTGGAAAGCTTTTCTGTGTTTAAAAATCCGATTATTCCTTATCATGACCTAGTTAAACATTACTTCTTTGGGTAAACCTTTTCAGATATCTCCAGTTTATAGGTTTGTAGTGGAGATATTAACTTTGGGCTTCTGAGATGTCTAATTCTAAAGTTGTATATTATGAAGTTTGTTTACTTATTTATTTATTTATGTATTTACTTTTATAGTACTAAGGGATTAAACCCAGGGCATTTGCACATAATTTGCAAGTGCTCTGCCACTGAGCTGGCTGCATCCCCAAGTCATATTTTCTTTCTTATCTTGAGATAGGGTCTTACTAAGTTGCACAGGCTATCTCTGACCCTGAACCTGTGATCCTCCTACCTCTCACTCCCAAGTTGGTGAGATTACAGGCATGAGCCACCATATCTGACAATCATGAAGTTTAATGGACGATGAACAGTTTATAAAAGAATAAAACAGGATAGAAAGATCTAAGCACATCATGTAGCAATGTTTCATCAATTAAAATATCAACAAATCTCTTTTGAGTACCCACTATGTTCTCTGAATTGGTTTATGTGTACATGTATATGTTAGATCATGCAAAATGTACTTAATTGTGGTTACAATTTCATTTACTTGAAAAATCTGTAATTTGTTGCTGCCCATTTGGTTTGGCTATATGAAGTGGTGTGGACAATTAAATGTGAAAGAAAATGATAGGTACTACTTCCAATCAAAAGACTCAAGCCCTGTTATTATTCTACTTTTGGTCTTTTTCCTCCGCCATAAATCTGATAACATCCATGCTATGGTTTTAATACAGTCTGCCCCACACTGAAACTCATGCTGAAGTTTAATTGTCATTTTGAAATTTTAAAAAGTGGGTCCAAGTGAAAGTTAGGAAGTGATCAGGGATCTGATCTCATGAATGAATTGATATATTAATAAGATTACTGGATTAATGGGTTAATAGGCTATCTAGAGAGTGAATCTGCTATAAAGCTAATAAGTATGTAGGATATTCCGTGCATTTTACCATGTAATACTCTGTCCTGTCCCAACACTTTGCCAGCAAGAAGTCAGTCACCAGATGCAGCCCCTCAATCTTGGACCAGAATCATGAGCCAAAATAAATCTTTTTTTCTTTATAACTCATGCAGTATGTGGCTTTGTGTTGTTTGTTTTTATGATGTGATATCTAGTCCAGTCCAACTCATAGTGACCCTACGTACAGCACAATGAAACACTACCCAACACTGTGCTGTGCACATGATCTTTATTGTTGTTGTTTGAGTCTGTTATTGCAGCCACTGTGTTTCTTCTCATTTTAAGTCATGCCACATCAGCAAATGGAGGTCTGAGGGGCTTTACACTATTCCCATCATTACGGTTGGCCCTTCAAGGAGGAAACTCTTCCCCAATCATCTTTTGAATGCCCTCTGTCTCGGGGGACTCACTTTTGGGCATTATAGCTGATAGTATTTCTTTGATATTCATAGGGTTTTCAATGCCTGATTGTTTTGGGAGTGGGCTGCCAGGTCCCTCTCTCAAATCTGTTTTAGTCTGAAAGGTCAACTGAAACCTGTCCACCATGGGTAGACCTGTTGTTATCTGAAATACCAGTGGCATATCTTGCAGCATCACAGCAACATGCAAGCCCCTACCATACAACAAACTGAAAGACACATGGGAGATTGCGTTATTAGCAACAGAAAACACATTAACTCCAAATAGAACCTTGTCCATAAGCCTAGGTCTTAGGGTAAAAATGACACAGAACAGAACTGTAGTCAATTCCTACTGGATGCATATCAGGAACAAGAAATAAAGTTGAGGGGGGTAGGGGGAAGGAAAAGAGACAGAAAGAGAGAGGGGGGAATTTGCAAGTTGTTTGCTTGTTGTTGTTGTTGTTAGGTGCCATCGAGTCGGTATCCGACTCATAGCGACCCTCTGTACAACAGGGGAAACACTATTGTCAGTGCTTCTCTGCTGTGCATAGGGTTTTCAATGGCAGATTGATTTTTGGGAGGGGGTTGCCAGGTCCTTCTCCCAAGCCTACAGCTTCTGGTGTTCCCAGGCGGTCTCCCATCCAGG
>VMDO01008139.1:0-52861 GCA_007922755.1 Pedetes capensis | reverse complement strand
AATGCTACAGGGCTATGGCTGCTTCTACTGGGCAAATAATAAAGAATTCCTTCATTCTAGGGGAAAATGGTATGGATGTAAGTGAATGCAGAAGTAGGAATCTTATTTCCAGGACATGGGGCAAAGGTTCCCAAAGACAACATAGTGATAGGAAATAGTGGACATATAAACACAAATGTGCATGAGTATGATAAGTTTACGCTTCTGTGATATTAAATCACAGAGAATATTGTCACAATTGGCATATATCTGCATACAAAAATTCAAAATAGTTATTAATGTGAACATCATGTCACATTTCACTACATACCTTTCTGCACAATTATTATGTGTGCCATCCACAATATGTCAAAATAACTGTTGTTTTATAAACTCTAAACATGTACAACTAGTTTTTATAGTTTCTGGCTTACATTGCTTATATTTATGGTCACAAATAAGAAAAAATTATAGGGAATAATGTTCAGTCCTAAAGATTTTTATTTCAATATACAAAAGCTATATCCTTTTTTCTTTGAAACTAGTAATATGTGTCTACTTAATATGTTTACTGGGCCATCTTTTTCTGCCTGACGGGTCTCCAATTTGGCTCAATATAAAAATTCACTTAATGAAATTTAAAGCACTCTCATTTTCATTCCTTTTTAAACACAACTATGTACTAGAAACCTGGCTGAGGCTTCTGTCAAATTGAACTATTGAACTCAGGGCAGTAAAAGTCCCTCCCCAGGCAAGAGATTTAAATCATTTTCAAAGTTAATTTCCTGCTCCCAGAGGGAGAACAAATCTAATCGGGTTTATTTCATTCTTTGAATGAACAGGAAAATGTCACTTGCATACTCAAAAAGGAAGAAGAAGATCTCTGGGAAGTCGAGTGTCCAAACCATACGATGGCAGGCAAAGAAGGTGATCCTGAAATTGAATGGATAGGGTCACTATGAATCTGAAAGCAGACCTGAAATTTGTCTAGACAAACCTCCAAGCTTACTTCCAACGTAGTTCTGTCCTGGGAGGACACCTGTTTACATTGGAAATGTACACATATGTTTTTTTAAATTGCTCACCTTTAAGAGGAAGAAGGGGCTGGGATTTGGCTCAGTGGGTAGAGCGCTGTGCTGCAGTCTCTGAGGTCCGGAGTTCAATTCCCAGCACCGCAAAAATGGAAGAAGGACCTGGCAATCCACTCCCAAGGCAATCCTGAAATACTCAGCCATTGAAAACCCTATGAGGGTCGCTATGAGTTGGATACCGACTCGACGGCACCTAACAACAACAACAAGAGGAAGAAACGGTTGCTAGTTCTAAGGAATGTGGGTAAACTGCCCAGTTTCATTTGTGAAATGACGTTAGGACCTTTCAAAGCCCTATAGGATGGTGGAGGAATTTTGCTCTTTGTCAGCTATAGTTTGAAAATAAGATAGAAAGACTTAATGTTTAAATCACAGAATAGTTGGACTATAGAAAAAGTAAAATAAGTATTCTTTTTCTTAATTTAACAGCTGCCAAATTCTGTTTAAAGGTTTGTTGCTTTGTACCTGTTAGAAAAGATTCACATCTACTGTCAGACATTGACTGCCTACATCTCTCAACTGTGTTCTTTCTTGGTAACAAAAGCATCTCCAGCAAAGAAGCAGGTATATCATTAGATCTTCATGAAACAGGTTAATGCCGGCTGGGCTTCTCTCAATTTACCTTGCCACATATGGCTTTGCACAGTTTCCAGTGAAAAGGAAAGTGATAGGTCACAATCTTAAAAGGAAGACATTTTCCTAAGTAACCTATTTAACTATATATCTTCTTAAAGGACAAATTACTTAGAAGTCAACAACACAAAAAAATCTTTCCTGAAAGGGTTGCAATAGACTTGATAATATTGAAGTCCATCTTTTTCTTATGAATATAAAGCAGGAAAGAAGGTACACCACAAATTCAAGGTAAAGAAAAGACCTTTAGCGTTTAAAGTAGGATTTCATTCACCTTTTGTTTAAAATGTCAGTTCAGGTTGCAGGATTACAATTCATTGTTTAAAATAGTCTGTTTTTCTTACTTTACTGCTTGATACAAAGCATGTCCAGACAATTAAAAATAAATTGTCTGTGTCTAATGAGCAGAATACTCAAAAGCAATACCATAAAAGTTGATATATTAAAAACAGGACAAGAAGGATCTATTTTGTCTTTCAAAACACAAATGTTGTTCAGTAAAAGTAAGGTAACTTTTATGGCATGACCATGATTCACAAATCATTGCAAACACTTCTGTTGGATCAAGAATACCAAAGTAAAGAGAGGGGAAAGTAATGCAGTATGATTAAGAACTTTATTCTCTGTCAAACAGGGAGGGGCACTATTTTTGCCTGCATGATCTCATTTAATTCTTATTACAACTTCCATTATACAAACTTCTGAGAAATTGACTTCAGGGTCATAAAATAATGAATGGTGAATATAACTCAGTTCCTTATACAAAAGCAGTTTTACACTGGTTTTACACTGTATATAGTTCAGCATCTCTGACCTTTACATATGAAACACAAGAAACATTCTTTCCAGACATTGCCAATTGCAAAGTCTCCTTCAGTTAAGAATCACTCCTCTATAGTTGTAAAAATAGTTCTTTAAAATGTGTAATTATTTAATTTAAATAATTCTTGCAGATGTAGTAATAAGTACCCAATATCCAGGCTACTTTGGAATTTCTCAAAGATTGTATTCAGCCAGATTTTTAAGAAAAGCATTTGAATTCATCTGGGAGACAGATAAGTTATAATTCAATTTTTCCCTTGAAGTCATTTTAGCACTATATTTCCTATTCCCTACATGCTATTGTAATTATACACTGGGAGCAAAGTTATTTATTGGAAAATTGTTTATGATGTTATTAGAAGAATACAAATTATTAAATATGATGCTATTCTGTAGTCTTTAACAGAGAGAGGATATGCAAGAACTATACTTCACTGCTGAATGATATCATTTGACACACAGGCCACTTCTGTTCCTCTGCTGGCCATGGTGAAGGTGTACGTTTTTACTCCCATGCCTTATCAAAAGATGGCTGCTGCATCAGACCCCATTCAAAGTACACAGAAATAGAGAAGAAGTGAGGGACATCTGTTGCTTTTTTTTAAAGTTAAGTAAACTACCTTCTCAGAAACCTTATCAGAAACCTTCTGCTTGGATCTCATTGCCTGACTTGGATCCTGTGGCTAGAATAGGTGCAAAAAAAAAAAAAATGGGGAAATTAAGAAAGTGTTGATGACTTTACAGCCTGCCTCTAACAAAAGTTTAAGTTATGTATTATTTCTAATTTGTTTTACAAATGAGAAGGGTAGGGTAGTTAAGCATCTTGCCCAAAGTTATGCAACTAGTGTTTGGAAATTTTTCTTTTTTCTTTTCCTGCTTTCTTTTTCTCTTTTCTTTTCTTTCTTCCTTTTATCCTTTCATTCTTTTTTTTTTTTGGAATTGTTTGAATGTATATGAAGTTTGCTTTTATGAAGTACAGTCATGAGCCCTCTGTATCCATAGGTTTTGCAACCATGGATTCAACCTACTATGGATCAAAGATATTTGGAAAAAAAATGTGCCTGTAGTGAATATGTACATACTCTTTTGGTCATTATTCCCTTAAAACCCAGTATAACAACTACTTACAAAGTCTTTACATTGTATTAGATATTATAAGTGATCTAGAGATGACAAAGTACATGAAAGATATGTGCAAGTTATATGCAAATATTATACCATTTCATATAAGGGATTTGAGCATCCCTGCATTTTGGTACCTCTGGGGAGACCTGCAATGAATCTCCCACAGGTACTGAGAGGTGACTATACTGGCTTTGGTGCTTCATCATTAATAAAATTTTCCTTTGTTATTTAGCTGATAACAAACAGACTGTTAAATAACATTTATATAAGTGGAGACAGTTTTTACTTTTTGCAAAAGTAAAAGTAAATGCATGTATCAGGAAGAGAGGTATGAAGAATACCTATGAGCAGCCAAGAGATAGCATTTAGTTACAATGTAAAGACACACATATTTTATTAATATCATTTGGAAATAATTTGGGAGACTTTTTATTTAATAGACCAAAGCAGGAAAAACTATGTTAGTTGTTTTGAAATATTAACTGCACAGGTTGGTGTGGTGTCCAGCTGGAAACTGTTGTATTACACTGCATTCATATTTGTTAGTAGTTGAATATGAAACAAGTAGTTGTTACCATGTGGCCATTAGAATAATCCAAAAGGTTATGAAGAAAATGTTTGAATTTTAGGAGGAAAAAGAAATAAATGTAGTAGGGCAGTGAGGCACACACCTGTAATCCCACAAATTCAGGAGGTATAATGAGGATGCTCAAGATTCAGGCCAAAGGCAGCCTGAAAAATAAAATAATCAAAAAGGGATGGTGTACAGCTCAGTGGTACAGCACTTGCCTAGTAAGTGCAAGGCCCTGGATTCAAACCCTCAGTAATACAGAAAAAAAAAGATAAATGAAATACAAAGGAAGAACCTCTTCCATCAGAGAATGCTGAATTGGAGTAAAAATCTTTCTGAAGTAAAGATACCTTGCCAAAATGATAAGGGCTAGTTCAAGTTTCAATTTTATTTTGATAAATTTCTGATTCCATGTTCCTGTTGTTGCCATTGTTGTTGTTAGATGTCATCAAGTCGGTGTCTGACTCCTAGGGACCCTACTCAGAGCAGGTGAAACAGTATCATTAGTGCTTCTCTGTTATTCGGAGGGTTTTCAATGGCAGATTTATTTTGGGGAATGGATTGCCAGGTTCTTCTCCCAAGCCTGCAGCATATTCCCAGGCAATCTCCTATCCAAGTACTAACCAGGCCCAATCCTGCTTAGCTTCGAAGATCTGACGGGTCAGAAGCCACAGTAGTATGGCTGCACGTGTTGTTGCCATAGTAGTCAATTAACAGAAAAGTAATTTTGCCAATGGCAATATATTGTTGTTTTTGTTGTTATTGTTAGGAGCTGTTGATTTGGGTCTGACTCATAGCAATCCTATGTACAACAGAATGAAACAATACCCAACATTGTGCCATGCCTGGCACAATATCAGTGCTTCTCTGCTTTCCATAGGGTTTTCAATGGTTAATTATTTCAGGATTGAGCTGCCAAGTTCTTCCATTTTTGTGGTGCTGAGGATTAAACCTAGGGCTTCAGAGCACACAGAGCAAGTGCTCTACTAGCTGACCTAAACCCCAGCACAAATGGAAATATAATGTGATTAAATTTAAAATAATTGAATACAGCATCCAATACTTAGATGGAAAGAAAATCCAAACAAAACAACACATAAAATCTTAAACCCATGGGACCAGAAAGGGAGGCTAGGCTAAGACCAATAGGAAAGTAATTCATATCAAAGCCAAAAAGAAGTTTCCCTACATGCTCTATATTGAGAGAGTAATGAGACATGGAAAGAGCTAATAACATCTAAGGCCAGCTGCATAATTTGTGGGCCCCTGCACAAAGTGAAAATGTGAGGCCCTTTGTTCAAAAAGCATGAAAAAAGTGCCGTTAAAGGTACTAAAAATAAAGATATTTTCTTTTTTCCATGGTCTTTCAAGTGACTTATCATGATGTTTTATAGTTTTGTTCTGTTTTGTTCTTTGCTCTGTCATTATAAATCAAGAAAAATTAAGCAACCTAATTATTACCATTAATTTTACCATTCATCTTTATATTGCATCATGCCACTTTTAAATGCTTTTATGAGACCATTTAATCACTTAAGTGGAGCCACCAAAATTGCACAATTTGTTTTTGTAGTTCTTACATACATATATGTTTGTTAGTATCAGACAGACAATGCTGCATAAAATTAAGTCACTTGTTTTATTTTAGTTTTGAAGTTCACATCTTCTAAAAATACTACCTCCAGTTTACTGTTGAGTAAAGAGGGACTGAAAGAAAAAGGAACTTGGAATTGCTCTTTCCCTATCCCTTTCTATTTCCTTTTTATTGTAGCTCATTGGTTAAGAAATGAAAGTGGTAAGAGAAAGAATGAATATGACAGGATTATGTGGTCATCCTTGTTTCTTAGCCTTTTTTTATTTCAGCATTTGAAGCAAGTTCTGATTCAGATAGAAAGCATGGCTTCCACTTAGTCTTGAAATACCAGTTTACCTCATACTTACCTTGAGACTCATTGTGAGTTCACAAAAAATCTGTGCTCCTGGGGCATCATGAGCTCTTTGTAGGAATGGGGCAGCAAGGAATAGAGAGAAAAAATTATTCACATCCATATCCCCTCTGTTTATGTACATGTTACTAGTCCTTCAGATCCAACTCATAAAACATAAGTTCAAAGATAAGATTATTAAGAATTTCCAGACATTCTAAGCTGAGCAATAATCAAATGTGGGGCCCTTCCAAACATGGGACGTTGTGCAATTGCACAGGACAAATAAGTTACAGGAAAAAGAAGCTAGTTGTGGTGAAATTTTAGCCTAAGGAAAAATTTTATAGTATTCAAGAAACAAAATGGAAAAAACATGAACGTCTTTGACTTATACAACTATTTTAGAAATTTTAATAACTTCTTTATTTTCAGTCAAGGCTTCTTAACCAGAGGACTTAACTAGGCGCTATTTTTCCCTTGCGTCTGGGATTTGGCTCAGTGGGTAGAGCTGCGCTGCAGTCTCTGAGGTCCGAAGTTCAATTCCCAGCACCGCAAAAATGGGAGAAGGGCCTGGCAATCCACTCCCAAGGCAATCCCGAAACAGTCAGCCATTGAAAACCCTAAGAGGGTCGCTATGAGTCGGATACCGACTCGACGGCACCTAACAACAACAACAACAACAATTTTTCCCTTGAAAGATATTCCAATGCCATGCTCTGTTCTGGGACTGGGGTTTAGCTCAGTTGGTAGAGTACTTCTTTGCATCTCTGAGGTCCTGGGTTTGATCCCCAACACTGCAAAAGCCACTTATGAGGCAGTCCTGAAACAGTCAACCATTGAAAACCCTACGATGGTCACTATGAGTTGGACAGGACTTGATGCCACTTCACAATATGCTCTGTTCCAATATGTGCATATATATGTAAGTTCTGAGAGCTCTTTTTCTTTCTTTCCAAAAACTGGAAAGGATAGGTATATGGTTCAGTGCTGCATCTTTCATCATAAAGTCTTCCAAATTTAAGACTTTTTTGCCAATATCTAATGTTATATTTATCCTTATTCATTTATCTATTTATTCATTTTTATTTTAACAAGGGACTGAACCCAGGTCCTTGCATATACTTTGCTAGCACTGTACCACTAAACTTCACCTTTGAGCCCCTTTTTCACCTTTATCTTGAGATAGGGCTCAGTAAGTTATTCAGGCTGCCTCTGGCCTAAATCCTGTGATTCTCCTACCTCAGCTTCTTAAGTCACTGGGATTATAGGCTTGTACCACAGTGCCCAACTCAATAACTATATTTTCTAAATTCTTAAAAGTATAATTTATCATCAAAATTTTCTGAAATGTATATGGAATTTCCCCCACAATCTGTCAGTTTGCCATACTATGGGGGCTTGCATGTTGCTATGAGGCTGAAAGCTAGGTTACCAGTATTTCAGATACCAGCAGGGTCACCCATTGTGGACAGGTTTCAGCTGAGCTTCCAGACTAAGACAGACTAGGGGGTATGACCTGGCAATCCACTCCAGAAATAACTAGCCATTGAAAACCCTATGAATAGCAGAGAAACACTATCATATATAGTGCCAGAAAATGAGCATCATAGGATGGAAGGCACTCAAGAGGCTACTGGGGAAGAGGTGCCTCCTCAAATGAGAATCTACCTTAATGACAGAAATGAAGTAAAGCCCCAGGGACCTCCATTTGCTGATGTGGCACAATTCAAAATGAGGAGAAACAACTGTAAACATCCATTAATAACTGGAACATGGAATGTATGTAGTATGAATCTAGGAAAATTAGAAATCATTAAAAGAGAAATGGAGTGCATAAACATTGACATTCTAGGCATCACTGAGCTAAAATGGACTGGCATGGGCCATTCTGAGTCAGATAATCATATGGCTTACTATGCCAGAAATGATAAACTAAAGAGAAATGAGGTTTCATTCATCATCAAAAAAAAAAAAAATTTCAAGATCTGTCCTGAAGTACAATGCTGTCATTGATAGAGTAATATACATATGCCAACAAGGAAGGCCAGTTAATGGGACTATTATTCAAATTTATGCACCTACCACTAAGGTCACAAATGAAGATATGAAAGACTTCTACCAGCTTCTAAAATCTGAAATATATTGAACATGCAATGAGGATATACTGATAATTACTGGTGACTGGAGTGCAAAATTTGGAAATAGAGAAGGCAGCTCAGCAGTTGGAAAATATGGCCTTGGTGACAAAAACAATGCTGGAGATTGCATGGCAGAATTTTGTCAAACTAATGACCTTTTCATAGCAAATACATTTTTTCACCAACATAGATGGTGACTATACACCAAGTGGAACATATAAGAACCAAATTGACTACGTTTATGGAAAGAGACACTGGAAAAGCTCCAAGTCAAATGTTAGAACAAAACCATGTGCTGATTGTGGATTAGACCATCACCTGCTCATAGAAAATTTAAACTAAAGCTGAAGAAAATTACAAGTGTATAATAGCCAAGGTATGACTTGACTATACACCACCTGAGTTCACAGACCACCTCAAGAACAGGTTTAATGCATTAGACATTAATGACAGAAGACCAGAAGAGTTGTGGCATGACATCAAAGACATCATTCATGAGGAAAGTAAAAGGTTATTAGAAAGACAGGAAAAAAGAGAAAAGACCAAATTATATGTCAAAAGAGACTCTGAAACTTGCCTTTGAATGTTAAGCAGCTATAGTGAAAGAAAGACATGATGAAGTTAAGGAACTAAACAGAAGACTTCAGAAGGCAGCTGAAGAAGACAAAATTAAATATTTTAATGATATATGCAAAGAGCTGGAGACAGAAAACTAAAATGAAAGAACACACTTTGTTTTTCTCAAGCTTAAAAAACTGAAGAAAAAATTCAAGGTTTCAGTGGTAATAGTGAAAGATTCTATGGGAAAAATATTAAAAGATGCAGGAAACATTAAAACAAGATGGAAGGAATACACAGAGTCATCATACAAAAAAAGAATTGGTGGATGAACAACCATTTCAAGAGTTGCATATAATGAGGAATCAATGGTAGTGAAGGATTAAGTGGAAGCTGCCTTGAAGGAATTGGCAAAACACAGGGCTCCAAGAGTTTATTGAATATTAATAGAGATATTTCAACAAACAGATGCAGCACTGGAAGTACTAACATGTTTATACCAAGAGATTTGAAAAACAGGTACCTGGCCAACTGACAGGAAGAGATCCATATTTGTACTTATTCCAAGAAAGGAGATCCAACTGAATGTGGAAACTATCAAATGATATCATTAATATCACACACAAGCAAAATTTTACTAAAGGTCATTCAAAAGTGACTGCAGTGGTATATAGACAAGGAACTTCTAGAAAATCAAGCCAGATTCAGAAGAGTTTGGGGAACCAGGGACATCATTGCTGATAGCAGATGGATATTAGCTGAAAGCAGGGGATATCAGAAAGTTGTTTATCTATGTTTTATATGACTATGCAAAGTTGTTTGACTGTGTGGATCAAAACAAATTATGGATAACACTTTGAAGAATGGGAATACCAGAGCACCTAATTGTAAGCATGAGGAATCTATACATGAAACAGAAGGCAGTTGTTCAAACAGAACAAGGAAACACTGCCTGATTTAAAGTTGAGAAAGGTGTGCATCCGGGCTGTATCCTTTCAACATTCTCTCCAATTTCTAGGCTCAGCAAATAATCTGAGAAGCTGGACTTTATGAGGAAGAACATGGCATCAGGATTGGAGGAAGACTCATTAACAACCTGTGTTATACAGATGACATGACTCTGCTTGCTGAAATTGAAGAGGATTTGAAACATTTACTGATGAAGATCAAAGAACATAGTCTTTGGTATGGATTGGGAGTAAACATTAACAAAACAAAAATCCTTATGACTGGGTCAGTATACAACTTCACAATAACTGGAGAAAAGATTGAGGTTGTCCATGATTTTGCTTTACTTAGCTCTATAATCAACACCCATGGAGGCAGCAGTCAAGAAACCAAAAGACGCATTGCTTTGGGAAAAGCTGGGGCAAAAGATCTCTTTAAAGTATTGAAAAGATGTGACATTGAAGATGAAGGTGTGCCTGACTCACGTCATTGCATTTTCAGTCAAATCATATCATTGTGAAAGCTGGACCTTGAATAGAGGAGACAGAAGAAGAATTGATGATTTTGAAGTGTGGTGCTGGAGAAAAATATCAAATATACCATGTACTGCCAAAAGAACGAACAGATCTGTCCTAGAAGAAGTACAATAAGAGTGCTCCTTGGAAGCAAAGATGGCTAGACTGCATCTTATTTATTTTGGACATGCAGTCTGGCAGACCGATTCCTGGAGAAGGACATCCTGCTTGGGAGTGTGGCAGGTCAATGAAAAAAAGGAAAACCCTTCCCTAGATGGATTGACACTATGTCTGCAACAATGGGCTTAAACATAAAAAATATTGTGTGCCTGGCACAGAATCGGGGAGTGTTTCATTTTGGTGTACATAGGGTCACTGTGAGTTGGACCTGACTCAACAACACCTAACAACATCTGGAATTGGTATCTAAATATCACGGAAAATCCAGGATACAACTCAAAACTCATAACTTTCCTTTGTGCATTTTGCTACAGAAATATGCTGTATAAACCTGCAAGTATACCAATGAGAATAAAGCATCCTAAGTCATTTATGAAGAGTGGCAGTCATGTTTCCTTTGATTAGACTGTAAGTCAATTTATTGGCTTCAACTGAACTAATTCAGTAATTTAAAGTTATCTTCCTGGTGTCTGTTCCTATTGTAGCAGCATTAATCAATTGAACATCCAAACAGTCACTTTCCCCCCTATTGCCAACAGTTCCTCCCTGGGGAAGCACTACTTAGAGAGAATGGCTAAAATTTTTAAGGACCATTACCCATAATGTTTCAATGGATATAAAAGATTTTCTCTGCTTATGAAAGCAGTACTAAGGTGGAAGGCATATGAGGGGAAAACACCTCTATTTTTTAAAATCAGGGATGATTGGAAACTTTTACTTTGCAAATAAAACACTGAAAAATGCTCCCTCTGGAAACTGGAACATTTAATACCTGTCATTTAGAGCTCCATGAACATGAGCAGCATATAACATATAGGAGATTTAAAAGCTACTTGTTTTCTCTCTTTTTAAAATTGTTATTAGTATTTTTTATATTGTACAAATTAATGTGTTTCGTTATACATTTCTGTACATGTACATCATTGTACATTGCTCATGTTCATCCCTTTCATTATTTCCCATGCCCTCTCTCCACCTCTGGTGGTCTATCTACTTCTTCTTCACAAACAATCCCCCTTCTCCTTTCATGTCATATAAAAATAACTGCATATCAATGAGGGTTCTCCAGAGGAATTAGAACCAATAGCAAGAGGAATGTATGTTTGTTTGTGTGTGTGTGCGTGTGTGTGTGTGTGTGTGTGTGTGTGTGTGTGTGATTCATTTTAAGGAATGAGCTCATATAACTGGGTGAGGCTAATAAGTAAAATCTATAGGATAGACCAGCTTGCTGGAAAAACAGGCATGAACTACTGTTGCTGTTTTGAGTCTGAAGTTTGTAGACCAGGCTGGAAACCTTGGCAGGATTTCCATGTTAGAGTCTTGAGTCGTAATTAATTCATTTTTCAGGAAAATTCAGCTTTTGTTTTTAAGGACTTCAACTGATTGTATGAAACCCACACAAATTACTAAGGTTAATTTGCTTTGCTTAAAGTGAATTTATACATTTTAGCCACATTCATAAAATACCAATTTAGAAACACCTGGGTTAAGACGTATAAATTTAACAATCACACCAACTTAAGTTAAAAAAGTATCTGTTTTAAAACAGTGATATACTAGCTCTATGGGAGAAGGACTTGGCAGCCCACTTCCAAAACAATCCTGAAACAATCAGTCATCGAAAATTCTATGAATAGCATAGAAGCACTGACATAGTGCTGGGCATGGCACAATGTTAGGGAGTGTTTCATTCTGTTGTATACAGAGTCACTGTGAGTTGGATCTGACTCAAGGGCACCTAACACAACAAAAACATATTCGCACTAGAATTTGGACAGTACAGCTGCAGGAAACAGAAGAGACCAAGAAAGCCCTGCTATACTTACTTCTTCAGATTTGATATAGCCTTTCAATGATGCAGTAAACGTCAATTGCTCAGCACACTGGAATTTAGTAAATACACAAAAAGATATATTAATATTTGCTTATTTTAAATTCCAGACAGGCTTTGGAACATCCAGACAATAAGTAGTTATTAAATTACATCAGTTAACTATCTTCTTCTGTGATTCACACTATAAAAATATGTACTATAACAAAGGATTTTTTCTTATAATGAAAGAATAACAGAGTAGAACTACATTTGACATTTTCTGGGGTGGGAATACAGAGAGTTATGCAAAAGAAAAGAAGAGGAATAGAGCTATTTGGAAGTTATCGTAACCCTTACCCCCCATTCCTCTCACCTCTTATGTTCATTAGCTCAATACATGTGGACTAACCCTCCTCAAGTGTGTTCTTAAGGATTTTATCCCTTCTTCCACCCCAAGAAAAACTCTATTAAAATAAAAGAATACCCATATTATCCCCCAGTTTAAAACACACCAATGACTCTACATAATTCTTTTCCAAATTTTACAACATCTGACATCTATGGCAGTCAGATCCCTGCCTACTTCCATAGTTAGTTTCCAGCTCTTTCTCTCATTTTGTGCATTCTATTCTCAGTACATATTGAACTCATTTCCATTTCTGTAAATTCACCTTCTCTATTCTGCCTCTATTCCTTTGAATACTCTTGTACTTCTTTTCAGGGCTTCATATATGTCTTGTATTTTTTTCTACTGAAAGGCAGACACTGTATCTGTTCCTCTTTGTATCTGTGGTACCTAGAACAGCACAATTTAGATGCCAAATTCTTCAAGTACAAAGGTGTGTGTGTGTGTGTGTGTGTGTGTGTGTGTGTGTGTGTGTTCTTTATGCATGCCCCTTATATCATCATTAGCAAAGTACTTTACGCTTAGTTTCCTTAATAATGTCTTTGTGAATTTAGCGGAAGCATGATAGAACTATAAACCCCTATCATCATTTGAAATAGGGAAATTATATTCCAAGTATTACAAAATGGGTATAAATGAACCATATGTGCTGGTTATGTATGGGGACTGAATATGCTATAAAGGGCACATATGGTAGCAAGAACACAACTCTACTACTAAATGTGAGTCATGTACAACTAATATGCTAGCAATAAATGTTAATTAAACTTTCAATTAACAATTTGCTTGCCCTTTTGAAACTTAGAATGGTTTGTAGGGGATTATTTGGGTCTCTTTAAAGCACTTACCTGGTAAATTTAAACAGGTATTTTTTTTCTCTCCATTCAAGAGTACAGAATTCAGCAAAATTATTCTACTGACCTCATAATTTTCCCTTTCAGGTCAAGAACATGTTCTGTATAATATGTCTAGGAGGCCCTCCACAACAACATACAATCTCTAGTGCTTTCTTTCAGAAAGCCCTACAACCAGACTTCTGGGTGCATTCACATCCTCTAACATAAGCACACATACACATGCACATACATAGACAAAACTTCAAAGCTGCTGTGAGGCAGATCAGTTATTCCATTTGTTCTCAGATAGTTTCAGCTCCATATGTTGAGACATTCAAGAGGTCTGAATGACCCAGTAGTAGCTCCTCAGCATTCCAAAGAGACTTTGTGTAGAACAGGTCTTCAGACTCAGAGAGCTCAGAAATCATGCCTATCTTATTGATTGTTCCTGCTAGTACCTGACACTAAATGTGGTACATGGTAGCTATTCAATTATTTCTTCATTGTGAAAATTGAGCGTAGTTTTATGGAGCTAAAAGTATAATTCTCCTTAGTAACACTGGTGACTCTTAAAGATCATTTGAAGAATAAAGGGTATGTAGTTATGTTACCAAAAGAAGACCTAAACAAACCCTCTAACTCCCTGTGCTTTTACTTGATTTTAAGTCATTAATTTTGGAGCTCATAAAGATGAACAATATGTTGTTGGTTTCCCACTGGCTTTGACACCTCTGGATGAAATTTCTAATGGGTTAAAAACTGCTCTCTAGAGAATACTATTTCCTCCTGTGCTCAAGAGGAAAGTTCCTAATCTCTATCTTCCCTGGTCATCCAGGGAAAAGTAGTCATTTTCTATCTTTCCCTATTCTCCAGGGAAAAGTGCTTTTTTTATCTTAATAATTAATTGCAGAGATAACTATTACTGGGAAAGGAACCATAAAGACATGTGTCATAAGACTTTCTAATTGGTAACTTTTCTTCACATTTATAGAATACAGAATACCCAACAACCCACAGATAACAGCAGCTTGAGTGTCAGAAAAGTAGATCATCTCAAATTTATAACTACACTGATGCCCACCTATTTAATATGCCTCCCCATAACTCCCTATACAACCATTGCACCTACAACTTCAAAGGAAGATGGTCTTTGTTGGTGATAGCTTCCATCTTCTTCAGTTTGCTAGCTTTCCAAATAAATCATCCTTCTTGACCCAATTCCCTGTTCTTAAGTCACTGGCTTTTTCAGGTGGTAAGCAACAAATGTGGGTTCATAATTAGGCATACACACAAACCGTGTTATACTAATCCTGCAGTAGTTAGGGATTGTCCATAGGAGAAAAATGAGATACAAATGGCATTCACTATTTGGCAATAGAATACCAGAATTCCTGACTTTTAGCTAGAGTAAACATGAACAGAAAGAAGGCTATTATAATCACTAACCTTTTAGTACATCAGTTGTAAAATATACGTTTTTTCCACAGTATAAATTCTCCAAAATGGAAATTTATTTTAAAATTAATGATTATTTGTTGAACTGCACAAGGACATCTGAAAGAATGGAAGGTTGTTTCCTTCAGAAAGCCTCCAAGAAAGTGTTTGAAGGATACTACGTAGGGAAGTAATTTTATAGATTGGAGGGAGGGAAGAGCCCATCTGACAATAAGACATAAGATATTCTGAAAATTGTAGGCAAGGTGTTTTCACCAAACAGGATATTTGCCATGAGGAGTAAAACAAACAAAAACAAACAAACAAACAAACAAAACAAAACAAAAGGAGACTTGTACTTTTCATTGGGAAAGACACCAGTGATTATTTCTGAATACCTCAGCTTTAACTGAGGGACAGGTGAAATTTTTGAAGTGGAGTGAATAAGGGCTGAAGAAAAAGTTACCAGAACAAAGGATTTCAGGCGTTCCCAGAAAACATGGTTTTTCCTATCTCCCTATCATTCTCAGCCAGATGACAGTTATGATACAGATTCCATTGTTTGCACAAAAGCAAATTTGGTCATAGCTGCTTATATTGCCATTTTAATTGAGTTATGTTTGTGCTACAAGTGTTGTATTTAATTGCCATTTAAAATGTCTTCAAAGATTACATTCTGAATCTGCACTAAAATGAAAAGTTACTGTGTGATCAGAAAGGCATAGAAATCATACAGTGGGACATAAACTTAAAGGTCTAGATACAAATATTCATCATATAAGGAATGAATAAAATTATGTATTTTCTTGGAAGGCAAAAACAAATTGATTTGCTGGAGTTAAGGAAGAAAGACTCCACAGGAAGATAGAGATGTGTTGCTTTCTACTTGTATTGTCTATTACATGTCCAAGCTAGACAGTGCTAGCAACAAATTTTGCAGAACAGGGATCAGCATCTAGTAAAGAAATCCCAGAGTCTATAGTGGAGCACTTTTTAAAGAAATGCTCTATCCTTGGCATAAAGGACCATATTTTGTGACAAAACATTGGATTGATGTCAATAACTCTGGGTTTAAAAGAGATGAAGAAAAGCTGCATAATAAATGTGGAATCATTTAGGAATATGTCAAGCAATTTACAAGTTTTAAAATACATATAAATACATTAATGTTATATCATCTACAATAAAAATATTTTAAACACCATTTAAATAAACATAAAAATTCCTAGAGGTTAAGTATCATGTCACAATTTTGTGGTCAGCATTTTCTTTCTTCTTTGTTTTTCTTCATAATGGTATCTTATACTAAATAGGCCTCGGATTCTATTTTGTGTCAATGCTAGTTGGATCCTGAAGTGTCCAGAAAATCTTTGGGTGAGGGAGTAAAGTGTGCATCAGAAGTACAAAATAAGTAATCTGTGTTGTGTAAAGAAGAAAGGTGGATAAATTAAAAGAGACATTGAAAGGAAATGTCCCATGTGAGTGAAAAACAAGACCACTCATTAACGTGGCTGAATAACCAGTACAAGCTGATTCCCAAAGCACTGTGGAATGTGGAGGTCAATCATCGAGGTGATTACCCTTGACTGAAAAACAGCCATGTTAGTCCTGCCTCTTCAAGGGGAGCTTTCATGGAGATATACAGGGCAAAGAGAGGGAAAGCAAGTACAAACCTAGGCAGCTAGTTGCCCTAAGTCAGCTCTAGTAGAAGATACAGCCATTCTATGATCTTTCCACAGTCTAATGGTGGGTCTGTGTTCTATCCTGACCCTCAGTCTAGGGACAGTACTGGCTTTACCTCAAAGCATACTTGATCTGATGCTAGCAGAAGAATCTGGCTGGATACATGGCTAGGTGAAACATTCATTTCAAAGTTCACATATTCAATAGAGTATGTCCATTGCAGTGGTTTTAGACCCTTCCAATACCTAAAGCAGTGATTCACTGTGCTATAAAATTAACTTGGACTGACTTTCACAACTTTACATTTTTCATTTCCTTCTCAGTTGCCACACCCTCCGGGAATCAGTGCAGCTCTAAAAGACTTAGGCAATGAGGCTTCCTTTTTTCCCCCGGGAAACTAATGTACAGTCTAATAGACTGTTAGGAAATTGTTTCTGATATTCAGCCTACATTTTCTTTTCCTTAATTGCATCCCATTACTTCATTCTAAACAATTTTTCTTCCTCCTTTATACCCTACAGATTCTTGTCTATGACCATTTCAATTTGGCCAAGCTTTGTAAATTGAATTATTTTTGTTCTTTGTTTCTACTGGAAGTCAAATTTTCTGGTTTCTGGTTTACTTACTTGATATTCTGGAAATTCCCTTGCTGCTGGCTATTGCAAAGAGTCAAAAGACTACCATTTACTAAGAATGATCTGGCCAGACAAACATTGGAAATAGTATTTCCTTCTTACTCTAAATGCAAAAATTCAGTTAATATCATTTTGCTGTATGTTACCATTCTGATTTATTTTTAATCAAACATCTCACTGTCTAGATTATCCTTTCCACCTACCTACAAATTTTTAAAGCTGATATTCTCTAAATTGTTTATCTTCACTCAATTATATTGATTTCTCTTACACATTTCTGCCTTGCGTCATCTTATTGTTTTATGTCCCTGCATGCATTTTAATAGGTCACAGCTTATCAATAAACATTAACCAAATAGACACCTTGTTGTTGTTAGGTGCCTTTGAGTTGGTGTACAACTCATAGCTACCTTACGTACAGCAGGTAAAACAGTATTATGAATGCTTCTCTGCTATTCATAGAGTTCTCAGTGGTAGATTGATTTTTTGGAAATGTGTTGCTGGGTCCTTCTCCCAAGCCTACAATTTCTGGTGTTCCCAGTTGGTCTCCCATCCAAGCACTAACCAGGCCTGACCCTGCTTAGCTTTCGAGATCTGATGGGATCAGATGCCACAGAGGTACTGCTGCAGGCAGATAGACACCTTAGCCCAATTTAATGGGTTAAGCAGTTTATAAAAGCAAAAACATTCCCTAAAACCAATGTCATTCATCTCAAAGCTGCTTATTGTAAAATTCTTTTTCCTTTTTTAATAAAAAAATCAAACATGAATGACATTTTTAATATCTACAATTATTTTCACATCTTCTATCTTATTTAACCCTGATTTGAAGTCTATGATTAATTTCCATGTTCACTTTGAGCTCCAAGAGTCACTAAGGGGCCAAGATATGATTCACACACACATGTACACATACACACATGCATGCACACACAAACATTCTTCATTCTTCTCATTTTACCTCACCTTCTCAAGAAACATTAGATATCATGTATGGGATACTAAATTTAAAGTCTGAGCTTTATAATAAAGGGATCTAGTGAAATATCCCTACATTTCAATCATCCTTCAATACTGAAATTGTTATTATTGCTGTTAGATGTCATTGAGTCAGTTCTGACTCATAGTGACCCTACATACAACAGAACAGGTTTCACCCACTAGAGAAAAAAATAAAACAAATAAAACAACTCTAAGGGGTAGTTAATGTGCTATTGATGGAACAACAATTTTTCCAGAAATCTAAGAGGGGAAACATGAAATATCTGTCACCTACTACAGTGTCACAGATGAATGTACACTATGAAGGGCAACAATCTTATTTAAATCTAGAAAAACTGCCAAGCAATGAATACTTTCTCCTGAATATATAACTTTACTTTAAATCATGTTTGCCTCATTCATACAAGGTTCCCCCCACCCCTCCCCCATCTCTCTAATTAACTTTCTTGCACAGTGATAAGAAAGAACACCAGCTGCAAGACCCCATGGGCCAAGCTCCTCAGAATGGTCTGAAGGCATTAAAGGAACATCTTGCAGCCTGATAAAGTTATCAAAATCCCTTACAAAAGAGCTTGCATACAGCTCTCATTTGCTCTACTTTTTTATAGGACCATGGGAGGGAAAGCATCCTGATAACAGATTCATTGAGTTCTACAAAAGCATTTGCATCTTCATTCTTGTTCTGTTTCCGTGGATGCTATTACATCAAATCTTGACAGCAATAGACTGCTCATTTCTGTTTGGAGATCTATGAAGCTTTTGTTGAAGGAATGTTATCCTATTACAGGTTTTGATATTTGATATTTAAATTTTTTTCACCAGGACTGGAGGTTGAACCCAGGGCCTCATGCTTGCTGGCAAGTGCACCACCACTGAGCCACACCTCAGCCCCCTTTTTATTTCTTTTTATTTTGAGACAGGTTCTCACTAAGTTGCACAGCTACCTCAAACTCACTATCCTCTTGCCTCAACCTCTAGAGTTGCTCAGATTATAGCCATGCACCATGGTTCCTGGATAGCTTAATATTTGACATTTAAAATTATACAGCTGTACCTTGTACACTCTGATCTTGAGTATGAGAATTGATAAATACAACATGTAATGGAAGAACTTACACAAACTCAGCTGTAGGAGTTAGAGACAAGAGAAAATGGGAAAAGAAAGAACAGCATTGCTTATCTTTCTGTTTGGCACAGACTACTAAGGATATGGAGATCAGGACATGCTTTTCTTTGAGTTTTCTCTCACTAACCTAATCTTTCTTCTAGTATGAGCACCTATAACACTGTGAAGTGTTATTATAATAAAGTTTCTTCCCTTTGACCTTAGCTGCTCAATCAGCTAAGATTCCATTTGCAGCAAAATTCCTAGAGTGACATACTCATCATTTTCTATTCCTTTTTTTTTCACATTCTATTTCTAATGGGGTTGTGGTTAGCTCAGTTGGCAGAGTGCTGCAACAGACTCTCTGAGGACCTGGGCTCCATCCCCAGCACTGCAAAATCAGGAGAAATATGTGGCAATCCACTCCAGAAACAATCCCAAAACAATCAGCCAATGAAATCCCTATGAAGGTCCCTATGCATCAGACCTGACTTGATGGCATCTAAAAATTTTCTAATATTTAATTTGAAATAGCTTCAGGATTTACAACAAAGCATAATAGAACAAAAAGATCCTGTAAGCCGGGCGTGGTGGCACACGCCTATAATCCGAGCGGTTGGGGACACGGAGGCAGGAGGATCGAAAATTCGAGACCAGAGGCAGTCTGCATAACTTAGCGAGACCCTGTCTCAAAAAAGTAAAAAAAAAAAAAAAAAAATAGCTAAGAGTGCAGCTCAGTGGTCCAGCACTTGCAATGCAAGCACAAGGCCCTGGGTTCAACCCCCAGTACCACACACACACACACACACACACACACACACACACATACACACACACACACGAGAGAGATCCTGTATACCTTTCAAGACTCCCTAATTGTTACCTTAAAACTTATTTTGTTTCTCTGTCATATACATATATATGTTTTATGCATAACTATTTGAAATATTCCTTAGCACCTAAATATTTTAGTGTGTATTTCGTAAAAGCAAAGTTAGTCTTTCACATAGTCATAACCTAATTATCAAAGTCAGAAAGTCAATATTGATATACTATTCTATAATTGACTGACCTGAGACCAATTTTGCCACTAGCTTCAAGAGTGCCATTTAGACCAAATGCCACTACTGCTGCTAATAATAAAAATCATCATTATGGCCAAGAATTCAATTCCTATGGGATTACTTTAATAATTTCACTTGCCCGATGTTTCTTGCTAGCATTCAGAGAGGGAATTTGGAGGGTTGATTTTGGTTTTGCTTTTAGTTTTTTGTTGTTTTTGTTTTGTTTGTTTTAGAGATAGGATCTTGCTCTGTAGCCCAAGCTGGCTCATACCCAGGGTGCTAGAATTACAGGTATGTGTTACTATGTTTGGGTTAGTAATCTGCTTTTATATACAGATGGTTCCCAATTTACAATGCTTTGACTTAAGATTTCTCAACTTTATGATTGTACAAAAAGGTACACATCCAGTAGAGACTATACTTCAAATCTTGAATTTTTCTATTTCCCAGGTTAGCAATATCTTTGGTCTAACATTTCCTTTCAATGTTTGGAAGCTGCCATTAGCCACAGCTCCCAGTCAGCCACACAATCATGAGGTAAATATTTTATGTACTGTGTTACTATAATTTGGGGGCATAGGTATTCAGTAAATTACATGAGCTATTTAACACTTTATTATGAAATAGCCTTTGTTTTAGATTATTTGGCCAAATTACAGGCAATGAAAGCATTCTGAGTACATATAAAGTAGCCCAGCTAAGCCCCTTGAGCTAATAGTTTTTTTGTAGATTCCTTCATATCTTTAACATAAATGAACATATCATCTTTGAATGAAAAGTTTTACTTATCCCTCTTCCCTGGAACCTGTGAAAGTTATGTTATTTGGGAGTAGGAGTCATTGAAGATGTAACTAAAATCTTGAGATGAGAGCACCATGGATTACCCAGAAGGTCACTGATTGCAATAACTATCTCTCTGAGACAAAAATGAAGACAAACACAAAGAGGAGAAGGTTATGTAAATACATAGGTAGCATTTGGGGTGATCTGGACATAAGCAAAGGAATGCTTTATAGGTGTGTAGGTAGTATTTTGCTCATGTTGCATTGTATAAGAAAGCACCAGATGTCTAGCACCTCATGTTCAGTGATGAAGTTGGTCAGTGGTGACAGTTTGATCTCTCCATTTGAAAGTTCACTAGGAACTCTGACTTGACAGTATTATTATCTATTAATGGTCATAGTCTGAATCATGTATTTTATTAGAAATCACATAACTTTTATTTTTCTAATTCTATTATTCCTTCTGCATAAATTACCTGGAGAGCTTAAATGTATCTACTATTTAATTGTTCTGAAATATAAGTCATAATATGAAGGTAAGATAGATACTATTTCTTTTTCTCTTCTTTTCTTTTCTCAGTGGTCCTGAGGTTTAAATCCAAGGTTTTCCACATTCTAGGTAAGTACTCTACCAATGAGCTATAGCCCCAGCCTTATTTCTTTTTGCTAATGTTTAATTTTCAGAATAATGAGTTGTGCTTTGGCAGCTTCCAATAAGGTACAATTTTTTTTAATCTTAAGGATATTATTCATTTTGATGTACATCTACATCACTTTTATTATTAAAATTGATTATTTATGTTTGTCTCTTGGTACAGCAATAAAATTGAATATTACTTTGCTAGCCAATGTAAATTTCTGTCTTTAATAAATGAATTCATTTATATTTCATATAACCTGTATATTTAGCCTATATTACATATTTACAACTTTTTCTTGAAATACTTTTATTTTGTTTTGTTGTTCTTACAGTTGTTCCCTAAATTTACATTTCTTTATATTACATACTAGTTTCTGTGCTACACTTTTTTGTGCCTTGCTATTTGTTCTTGTTCTTCTTCTATTTTAAAGTTCATTTCTAAATTTTACTTTACATTTATTGAGTTCTTTACTGATTCCTGTCTACTCTCTTTTCAGATTATATTATTGTCTAGTTGCTTCACTTCTGAGCCATTCTAGTACTGATTTATGCTTTTCTTATAAAGCTTTGACTGTTTTCTTAATTTTCTAGACTATTTAAAAATCCGAGAGAATGTCTTTTATCATTTTTGTGGCTGCATTTTTCTGGTATGTTTTCATTATTTGTTGGAACACTATTTGGTTTATTTATATATTATCTTGCAATTTATTTATATGACGCTGGATTGTAAACAATTTTTTTGTGTATTTATTTAAAGTTTTTTTTTTTTTAAGCAGTGCTACAAATTGCACCCAGGGTTTTGCACATGCTAGGCAAGCTATCAGTGAGCTATACTCCCAGCTCTATTTTTGTTTTTGTTTGTTTGTTTGTGTGTTTGTGCTCTTAGGAGACTATTCCTTCATGAGGAGCAGAGATAAGAGTAACTTTTATTTACGGCTCTAGATCTTCTTCCTCTGTTGTTACCACCATAAATTCTAAAGTATGGCTACTTTTGATTCTATTTGTATTTGAAGGGTAAGCTTGAGTCTGAAAGTTCTCCTGCTTCCCCCTCTGAGATATCTATAGCTTAATGGCCTTCCACAACAGTGCTCTTGCCTTGCAAACTTGTATTTTGTACTTATGTTGTACTCTAAGGTCTTCATTGTTTTCTTCAGAAGGGTTGCAGTTTGCTTAACTTAGATTCATCTTAATAGGCTTTTTTTCTACTTCTCTATCCTCAAAAGGATCAGTCAATGCATACTGTTGAGATTCTTGAGAGGACAGGCTGCTTTGTCACTGTATGGCATGCTAAGAAAGCACTCAGTGATGTACTACAGTTTATTAGAGTCTAAGTGAAATGTTTTATTTCATCTGTTTCTTCCTTATTTGTTAATTTCCTGTGCTGGGTGTTGGTTACATCCTCCCCTCCACCTCCTACATATTCAGAGGCATAGATAGATTCCAGTCATTGAACTTTGTGGAAGACATAAAACATGAGCTTTTGATCTTACTGAGTTGATTCACCTGGTTTTTAGAATGATATGAATTTTTTTAAATGTTACAAATGTCATTTTTTCTGTCAGAGTCAATTAATGATTTTAAATGACATGGCTTGTCTATAGAAGGAAAAGTGTGATATACTAAACTTGATGATTTCAAGAAAAGTTTCCATCTGAATTTAAAATTCATTAGAATAAATATATAATGTTGAACATGAGTTGTACAATTTAATGCAAGTAATTTTTAATAATGCTTTTTGAGTCTGTGTATATATGTGTGTACAGATGGTCCCTGATTATGATGTTTTTATACTTATGATTTTTTCAATTTTACCACAGTGTAAAAGTCATATGCATTAAATAGACACCATACTTCAAATATTAATTTTGATATTTTCTCAGGCTAGAATTTTACATGGTATCATACTCTCTCCCAGCCAGCCATGTGAATGCAAGGGCAAACCATAATCTATGGTGTACTATAGTGATAGCATTTTGGGGATACAGGTATTCAATAAATTACATGAACTACTTAACACTTTATTGTAAAATAAGATTTTTTAGATGATTTTTCCCAACTGTAGGCTAATGTAAGTGTTCTTAGCACTATAAGATAGCCTAGGTATGTTAAATGCAATTTTGACTTAATATTTTCCATTTACAAGGGGCTTATTGGGACATAATTTGAGTCATATATATTAAGAAACACACACATACATACACACAAGACCAGAAAGGTAAGACAATGGCTTATAGAAATTTAATATTTCATTAACTTCTATCACATATATGATATTGTTATATGATATAAAATATTTCTAAGTTATTGTCCCATCTTTCAAATTGTTTATGTCTTAAGGGAGAAAAAATAACATACATAAGTAACTACTAAGCAAGGCATTGTGGGTCATACCTGCAATCCAAGTACTGGGGAGGGTGAGGCAAGAGGATCACAAGTTCAATGCCAGCCTAGGCAACACAATGAGATTGTGTGTCAAAAACAAACAAACAAACAAAAATCTATTAAGGCACAATATGTTATTGAAAACAATTCATATTTATCTTTCAATTAATCATTAATGTTTAATGTAGAATAAAAAAGGCTTCATATATTAAGTAGCATTTCAATATAACCTTGAAACTGAGTGGAATGCCTACATTCATGGCTTTGAAGGTGTGAAAACAGAAATTTAAAGAATAAGGAAAGGAAAATAAGTGTGAAAATATATGCTACTTGAGATTCTTGAGTAATGGCTGTATGTAGACTTCATGAGAGAGCGAGACAAGGAGAAAGTGAGAAAGGGGGAGGGAGAAGGGGGAAATGGTGAGAGAGAGAAAGAGAGAAAGAGAGAGATATACAGCGGGGTGGCAGAGAGGAAAGTGTTCCCTTTGAAAGTATTATTCCAGGTAGGTCATGCCAAGATATCCTTTAAAAATAGTATCCTCTTCATTTGTATCATAGGAAAATAGTGATTTGTCCAAGTTCCATCTGACTGAATAACCTGTCAGAGGTGTAAGAACATTATTAGGTAATAAGGAAACTGTGAGAAATTCAATGAAATTTGTACTTTCAGCTGAGAGATGAGAAAAGAAATGATTGTGGATTTTTTTAGAGCTATAATCAATCACTCTTCTGTATCTCTTTTGGAGAAGTAAGCAGATCCAATAAGCAGAATTATTCTCCAGATTAAATATAATTTATTTATAATCAGTTATTTACTACATATTTTTGAATATTTCCTATTTTTCAGGTACTTACTATGAGGCTTATATTTTTCCACAAAAAGAATTCTTCCAAAAATTTTCTCTTCTTCCAGCTCTTAAAATACCTAATCTTAATCTTAGTTACACATTAGAACAATCATCAATCTTTTTTAAAAAAAGAAAATACCAAGGAAAGGCAGTTAACAAATAAATTTGCCTAGAACTCAGAAGAAAATGCTAATGTTCCTCCCTAGCAATGGAATCAGAGGTTTTAGGGGTGGGAGTCTAGGTTTGGATATTTTACAGTATGAGCAAGATGGTGCTAATGCACAGCCAGAATTGAGAGCAACTGTCTTAAAGGATAGGGATAAGACATGGAAGTATTTTATACTATGCAGGTGATTAATTTTTGGTAGCCTTTATCATTATTGGTACTTGTTTTTCCATTCATCTAATATATATTCTCTTCCAAAAATAAGGGCTCATATTTCTGAAGGAGCTTGCTTGGTTTAGAAGAGCAGTCTGCAGTCAATGACCAGGACAAAGTTCACCGCCCTGACCCTTAGCCACATTAGACTGATTAACAAAACTGAATAAAGATCAGCTTTAGAACATAGTGCTAATAAGGCCATGGTCACAATTTTTCCTCCATTCTCTTGATTTCGTTCTATCTCATGGCCACAGAATTTTCTCCAACCTGAGGCAAGGAGAAGCAATACTGCAAATACATCATTTCCACTGAAAGCATGTCCAGCTATTATTGGTTAAAAACATTCTCTTCATCTTTGAGGAACAATGCAAATTCAAAGGATGCTAATCAGATAAGGTGTAGTTAGTGCCAAAGAGATTTCACTGTGAAAAACAATCAAATACAAATAGACTCCAAGTAGCCTAGGCACAATTTCTCCATACTTTCCTACTCATAGTGTCGTGTAAAAAGAAGCAGCATTGATTTCACTTGAAAGGTTAGAAATGTAGAATCTTTAAAAAAGGGAGAGGGAATCAGCGTGGCAGGTCAGAGAAAGTATGCCATCAGAAACATGGAGATTTGTTCCAGCAGGAAGAGAAAATTATCTTCTGCACAGAACAAGCCCTCCAGGAAACCTACAAGCCATTCCTCCAGTAAGACATGAGTGCACAGATAGTGGAGAGAGTCTGGGAAACAACAAGATTGGTATCCAAAATGGAGAAGCACTAGAGAAACTGCCCCAGACAACCCCCATCACCTGGATCACAGAGCACAGAGAGCATACAGCCCAGAGAAAATTTCAGGCAGGTGTCTGGAGCTCAGATCTGCCAAGGAGCACAGCCCTGACAAGCCACCAATATCCTGCCAATAAGACACTGGCAGCACTTCCCACAAAGAGCAACTTGTGAGTGAGTTCTCACAGGAGGCGCAGCCGGAGCTGGCACTGGACCCACCATCCCCCTTCCACAGAGGTCCTGGCCATGCAATTTGCAATAGGAGAGCAGTGCGGCATGACTCCCACATGGGAGCACAGATCCACTGGGGGTGGCATGACATCATCCTGCCCATGGCAGCATGGGATCAGTGAGCAAGGGAGTCGGGGTGCACAAGAGGGCATGGCATTGGGCACTGGCTCACCACCATCTGCTGCTGCTGTTTGGGCTGCACTCTCTGAGCCAAGACCTTCACACGGGAGCTCTGTGGGGGAGGCAGAAGTCTTGGAAGGATGGCAGGGGCCATGCCACCTCTCTGCTAAGGCAGCACAGGTAGAGCACCTCACAGGATGGGTCTCCAAGAGCACCTTGAAACCTGGTCCAGCCCAAGAGACCAGTGTGGACTTTCTGCCATCATCCCCTGCCAGAGGAATTCTGCATGGAAACCCCTACCCCCAGACCTGCTGGCATTCAGCAAGAGAGAGCAAGTAGGGAAAATCCCTTCCCCTGCAAGGGAACTGAGAAATTTCAAAAATAAAGCTGTCATCACCACTTAAGGAAATTGTACAAAGTGAACAATGAAAATGGGTGTGTAGGCTGAGGCACCAGTAGGGATGCAGCTAAACAATGACACAGCACAGCTTCCCCTGACAGCAGCAGGCAGGAAGGAAATATTGTGGAGCACTGGGCATGGATGCTCACCTGAGGGAAGTGAGGCAGGGGCCTTTCAGAGGGTTGATGCCTGCTGCTGGTAGGAGGGAAGGTGGCTAAACTGGAGGTGTCTAGGTAGAGGTCTCTAGGGAGAGATCTCTAAGAAGAGGTCAAAAGTGGAACTATGAGGGAGTGCAAGTGAGATGCCTGCTCTTTCTTTTCTTTTGATTGTTGTTGGGCTTTATTATATACCTCTTTCTTTTTCTTATTTCCTTTTTTACTTTCATCTTTCCTGTATTATTTTTAATCCCAGTATATCCCACTTCCTCATTTTCTTTTCTTTTCTCTTTTTCTTCTTTCTTCATTCTTTTTCCCCATCTCCTCTCCCCCCTCAACTCCCAGTAGAGAAGGAGAGATGGTTGTCACTCTAGCTCCTAGTCCCATTGGAACTGAAGAGAGGGAAACTGAGGAATGGAGAGTCCAGGGCATGGCGAAGAGTGACACAAGGTGATGGTTCCCTGAGCCTAGGAGAACCAGTCCAAAACAAGGCTTACCAGAGGTTGGGTAGGGCTTGTGATTTAGAATAACAGTGCCACAGACTTGACAACCTAAGATACACAGTGTAGGCTCTAGACCAATCAAGGGCTGGGGATGCAGGGGACAGAGAAACTGAGGGGGACAATGCTGAATGCAGAGACTGCAGTAGAACCTAGACATTGGGCACTGAGGCTGCAAACTACAGGGTAGGGACGTGAGAGAAAAGTGCCAGTGAGTCATCATCACCCAAATGCAAAGGAACACCAGAGGGAGAATCTCTTTACACACAGAGGAGATGGGACCTAACTCCAAGACCAAGCAATGAGAAAGCCTCCATAGAAAAACACACAAAACATGAAAGAACACATTGGCAGGGAAGATCCCATAGACCAAAGCTTCTCAACACATACTATCAAGCAACCCTGATTCTATAGATGTCAGATTCAGAATTAAAAACCTTGATTATAAATATACTAAAAGATATCAGAGATAACACTGCCAGCTCTCTTGAAATCTTTGATAAGTAGGTATCTCATTTGGAGTCCATATTGCCCAAAGAACTAGAAAATATTTTTAAAAACCAAGCAGCAACCCTTGTGATGCAAGCCAAGATGAATGAAATAAACATTTTGATAGAACCCTCAGCATTCAGACTAGACAAAGATGAACAAAGAATTTCATGCACAGTGAAGTACAAGATATTAGTTACTCACAAGCCAAGATGAAGAGAATGATGAAACAATATCAATAAGATCTCCAAGAGGTTTCAGATAAAATGAAAAACTGAAACCTAAAATTCAGGGAGTCCATGAAGGAGCAGAAAAAAAAACACAAAAGGATTAGGAAATTTATTCCAGGAAATATTGGATGAAAATTTCCCAAATGTAAGGCAAGAAATGGATTCCTGCACAAATGAATCATTCAGAACCCCAGAGTAGACCAAAACAGATCCTCCCCATGGCACATTATAATTGGAATGCTTAACTTAAAGAATAGAGAAGCCATTCTGAAAGTAGCAAGGGAAAAGTACCAAATCATCTACAAAGGCAAATCCATTAGAATAACTGGAGACTTCTCCACATCAATATTCAAGGCTAGAAAATCCTGGATGGATATCATCCAAGTTCTGATAAACAATAACTTACAACCAAGAATATATTATCCAGCAAAGTTATCTTTCAAAATAGATGATGAGTACAAGACATTCCATGATATTGCCCTGTTCAAATGATTCACAGCCACCAAGCTAGCATTACATAGGATCTTCAATCAACTACCATGTACAGGGGAGGAAAGACAACCCAACATAGAAGATCAAAGAAATGAACAAGTAATCTTAGAGGAAATCAAGAAAGAAATAAGATAAATATTAATCAAAAACCAGTAACAAGTAATGAGTTGATACATAATAATAAACACCTTTCAATAATTACTCTCAATGTAAATGTACTTCACACAGCAACTGAAAGACATGGACTGGCCAATTAGATGAAAAAACATAAACCCTCCATATGTGCCTTTCAAGAGACTTGCCTAACCCACAAAGACCTTAAAAGGTTTAGAATTAAGGATTGGAAAACAATATACCAAAGAGTGTGGGGAAAAAAAGCAGGAGTCATAATACTAATTTCAGTTGGATTAGACTTAAGTCCAACACTAATTAGAAGAGACAAAGAAGGACACTATATATTACTACAAGGAACAATCAACTAGGAATCAATAATGTTACTTAATATATATTCTTCAAGTTCAGGGACACCTAGCTTGATAAAACGAACTTTATGGGAAATAAAGGAACATATTGGATCAGACACAATAATTATGTGAGACTTCAATACCCCACTTTCGCCAAGAGATGGATCATCAAAACAAAAAATTAACAGAGAAAAAATGAGCTTAATTTGCTCCTTAGGCCAACTGGACTTACAGATATCTACAGAATATTCCATCCATCTGATGAGAAATACACATTCCTCTCAGCATCACATGGATCTTTTTCTAAGATAGACCACATTTTTGTACTCAAAAATAGCCTCAACAAATGCAAAATAGTAGAAATCATTCCCTGTAACTTATCAGATCACAATGGAGTAAAATTAGAACTCAAAAACAAGAAAAACTTCAGAAAGTTTATAAACTCAGGGAGACTAAATAATACACTGCTGAATGATCAATGGGTTATCAAAGAAATTAAAGTAGAAATTTAAAAATTCCTGCAATCAAATGTGGATGAAAACATATCCTACTAAAACTTACATGGTACAGTAAAGGCAGTTCTAAGAGGGAAGTTCATAGCAGTGAGTGCCTTCATCAATAAATTAGGGAAGGCCCAAATAAATGACTTAATGACACATTTCAAGGCATTAGAAAGCCAACAAAAATCCAATCCCAAAAGGAGCACTCAGTCAGAAATTACCAAGATCAAGGCAGAGATATCTCAATTAGAATCTAAAAAGATAATCCAAAGAATTAAAGAGACTAAGAGCTGGTTCTTTGAAAATATTAATAAAATGGATGCTCCCCTTGCCAACCTCACCAAAGGAAAAAGCCAAAATTGAAAAAATTAGAGATAAGAAAGGAATCATAACCACTGATGCCAATGAAATCCAGAAAATTATCAGGGAATACATTGAAAAACAGTATTCCCCAAAACCAAAAATACAGAAGAAATGGATAAACTTATTGACACATATGATTTACCAAAATGAAGCCTGCAGGACATAAGCAATCTAAACAGACCCATTACATACACCAAAATGGAAAAGACAATAAAGAAAACCTCCCAAGAAACAAGAGCCCAGGGCCTGATGGGTTCACAGCAGAATTCTGCCAAACCTTTAAGGAAGAATTAATACCTGTTCCCTTCAGATTATTTCAAAAAGTAGAAAAGGAGGGGGCACTCCCAAACTCATTCCATGAAACCACTATCATGCTGATACCTAAATCAGGCAAGGATACATCTAAGAAAGAAAACTATAGACCAATTTCCCTAATGAACATCGATACAAAAATTCTCAACTAAATCCTGGCTAACTGATTTCAGCAACAGATTAAGAAGATTATTCATCATGACCAAGTGGGAATTATTCTACAGATGCAAAGCTGGTTTAACATATGAAACTCGATCAATTTAATTCAACATATCAAGAGACTTAAAAACACAAACCACATGATCACCCCAATTGAAGCTCAGAAGGCCTTTGACAAAGTGCAAAGTATTTTCATGATAAAAACCCTAAAGAATCTTGGCATAACAGGAAAATATCTTAACATCTTAAAGGCCATTTATGACAGATCTATTGCCAATATTATATTAAATGGAGAAAAATTGAAACCATTTCCTCTAAGATCAGGAATAAGACAAGGATGCCCACTATCTCCTATCTTCTTTAACACTGTGATTGAAGTCTTACCCAGACCAATCAGACAAGAAAAAGAAATCAAAGGGATACTGATAGGCAAAGAAGTGCTGAACTTATCTTAATTTGCAGATGACATAGTACTTTACCTAAAGGACACCAAAAACTTCTCTAGAAAATATTGAGACCTAATTAACTCCTTCAGCAAAGTGGCAGGATACAAAATTAATACTCAAAAATCAGGAAACTTCCTTTACACCAACTGTGAGCAGGAAGAGAATGACATTAAGGAAATAATCTCTTTCATCATATCCCACCAAAAATTTAAATACATAGGTATCAATCTAACCAAAGATTCTGTAGATCTCTACAAGGAAAACTTCAAAATATTAAAGAAAGAAATCACAGAGGATACTAGTAGGTTGAAGGACCTCCTCTTGTCATGAGTTGGGAGAATCAATACTGTAAAAATGGCTATACTACCAAAAGCAATCTATAGATTCAATGCAATCCCAAATAAAATTCCAATGATAAACTTTATATAAATAGAAAAAATAATGCAAAAATTCACAGGGAAGCAGAAAAGACCATGTTTAGCCAAACCACCACTAAGCTGCAAAAATTGTGCAGATGGGATCACAATCCCTGACTTTAAACTATACTACAGGGCTATATAGCCATAGCCCTGTGACATTTAATCCCATCAGATCTCAGAAGCCAAGCAGGGTTGGACCTGGTTAGTACTTGGATGGGAGACCACCTGTGAACACCGAGTGCTGTAGGCTTGGGAGATGGACTCAGCAACCCACTCCCAAAAAATAATCCACCACTGAAAACCCTATGAACAGCAGAGAAGCACTGACAATAAGTATTTCGCCTGTTGTATGTAGGGTGGCTATGAGTTGGACACTGACCTGACAGCAGCTAACAACAACAATGACAGCACAGGGCTATATATCTTTTACATCATGCCACAACTTGTCTGGTCTCCTATCATTTGTGTCTAATGCATTAAATGTATTCTTGAGGTGGTCTCTGAACTCAGGCGGGATATACTCAAGGTCATACCATGGCTCTCATACACTTGTTCTAATTTTCTTGAGCTTCAGTTTAAACTTGCATAGCACATGGTCTTGTTTTGACATTTGATATGGAACTTTTCCATCATCTCTATCCATATATGTAGTCAATTTGGTTCCTGTAAGTTCCATCTGGTGAACTTCATGTATATAGTCACCATTTATGTTGTTGAAAAAATATATTTGCAATGAAAAAGAAAGCAGAAAATTATGAAAAAGATAAGAGAAAAGAAAAGACCAAATTACATGTCAAAAGAGACACTGGAACTTCCTCTTGAAGTTTCAGCAGCTAAAGCAAAAGAAAGACATAATGAAGTTAAGGATCTAACTAATATTTCAAAAGGCAGCTCCAGAAGACAAAAAAAAAAAAAATATTACAATGACATGTGCAAAGAGCTGGAAGCAGAAAACAAAAAGGGAAAAACACATTCTGTGTTTCTCAAACTTAAGGAAGAAAAAATTCAAGCCTTGAGTGGCAATTGTGAAAGATTCTACAGGGAAAATACTAAATGATACAGGAAACATCAAAAGAAGATGGAAGGAATACACAGAGTTATTATACAAAAAATAATTGGTAGATGACCAACCATTTCAAGAGGAACCAAAGGTATTGAAGGATGAAGTGGAAGCCTCCTTGAAAGGACTGGCAAAACACAGGCTCCAAGAATTGATGGGATACGAATAGAGATGTTTCAACAAACAGATGCAGTACTTGAAGTGTTAACATGTTTATGTCAACAGATTTGGAAAACAGACACCTGGCCAACTGACTGGAAGAGATCCATATTTGTGCCTATTCCCAAAAAAGTGGATCCAATTGAATGTGGAAACTATCAAACAATATCATTAATATCACACACAAACAAAATTTTACTAAAGATCATTCAAAAGTGACTGCAGCAGTATATAGACAGGGAATTACTGAAAAATCAAGTGGGATTCAGAAAAGGGCAGGGAACCAGGGACATCATTGCTAATGTTAGGTGGATATTAGCTGAAAGCAGAGAATATTAAAAAGATGTCTATCTATGTTTTGGGGCTGGGATTTAGCTCAGTTGGTAGAGCACTGCGCTGCAGTCTCTGAGGTCCCAGGACCGCAAAAATGGGAGAAGGGCCTGGCAATCCACTCCCAAGGCAATCCCGAAACAGTCAGCCATTGAAAACCCTATAAGGGTCACTATGAGTTGGATACCGACTCTATGGCATCTAACAACAACAACAACAACAACAATAACAATCTATGTTTTATTGACTAAGAAAAGGCATTTGACTGTGTGGATCATTACAAACTATGGATAACACTTCAGAAAATGGGAATACCACAGTACTAATTGTACTCATGAGGAATCTGTAGGTGAACCGGGAGGCAGTTGTTCAAATAGAACAAGGAAATACTGCCTGGTTTAAAGTTGAGAAAGGTATGTGTCAGGGCTGTATACTTTCACCCTATCTCTTCAATTTATATGCTGAGCAAATAATCCAAGAAGTTGGACTTTATAAATAAGAATGCAGCATCAGGATTGGAGGAAGACTCATTAACAACCTGCATTATGCAGATGACACAACTGTGCTTGCTGAAAATGAAGAGGATTTAAAACACTTACTGATGAAGATCAAAGATCATAGCCTTCAGTATGGATTGTGACTCAACATCAACAAAACAAAAATCCTTATGACAGGGCCAGTATGCAAATTCACAATAAATGGAGAAAAGATTGAGGTTGCCCAAGATTTTGCTTTGCTTTGCTCTATAATCAACACCCATGGAAGCAGCAGTCAAGAAATCAAAAGATGCATTGCTCTAGGAAAAGCTGTGACAAAACATTTCTTTACAGTATTAAAAAGTAAAGATGTCATGGAGAAGACAAAGTTACGTCTGACTCATGCCCTGGTATTTTCAGTCACATCATATGGTTGTGAAAGCTGGACATTGAACAAGGGAGACAGGAAAAAATTGATGCTTTTGAATCATGGTGCCGGAGATGACTATTGAATTTACCATGGACTGCCAAAGAACCAACTGATCTGTCCTAGAAGAAGTGCAACCAGCATGCTCCTTGGAAGCAAGGATGGCTAGAATGTGTCTTACATATTTTATACATGTAGTCAGGAGAGACCAATCCCTGGAGAAAGACATCATGTTTGGGAGAGTGGCATGTCAACAAAAAAAAGGCAAATCCTTCACCAGTTAGATTGACACTGTGTCTGCAATAATGGGCTTAAAAATAAGATTGCGTGCCTGACACAGAATCAGGAAGTGTTTTGATCTGCTCTACATAGGGTCTCTATGAGTCAGACTCTACTTAATGGCACCTAACAACTATAACAACAACAGGGATATAATAGCAAAAATAGCTTCACGCTGGCACAAAAATTGGCCTGAAGACCAGTGGAACAGAATGAGGACCCAAAGATACACTAATGCATCTACAGTCACCTGATCTTTGACAAAAGAGCAAAGCAGGTAATCTGGAGAAAAGATAGCTTCTTCAACAAATGGTGCTGGGAAACTTGGACTTCCACCTATAGAAAAATGAAAAGAGACTGCAACTCTCAATCTGCATGAGAGCTTCCTCAAAATACATAAAAGACCTCAACATAAAACCAGAAACCTTTAAATTACTAGAAGAAAAGATAGGCTATATGCTCCAACTTATAGGCATAGAAAAGTATTTCCTTAAGACTCCAATTGCTCTGGAAATTGCAACAAAAATAGACAAATGGAATTACATGAATTTAAAAGGCTTTGGTACAGCAAAGGAAATAATCAATACACTTAAGGAAGACCCAACCCATAGGAGAAAATCTTCAAATCCCGCACATCTGACACAAGGACTAATTTCCAGATTTACAAAGAACTCAAGAAAGCAACTCCAAAGACAACAAATAATCCAATACACAAGTGGGCAAAGAAACTCAATAGACAATTCCCAAATGAAGAAGTACATAAGGCCATGAAGCATATGAAAAAATGCTCAATATCCCTAGCCGTTAGGGAAATGCAAATAAAAACAACTCTGAGATTCCACCTAACTGCAGTAAGAATGGTCAAGATCAACAAAACAAATAACAATAAATGCTGATGTGGTTGTGGAGTAAAAGGAACCCTCTTACACTGCTGGTGGGACTATAAATTGGTTCAATCACTTCGGAAATCAATATGGAGAAACCTCAGAAAACTAAGAATAGAGATTTCATAAAACCCAGTTATATTACTACTGGGGAATATACACAAAGGGAGATGGGGTACTATACCACTTGCATCTCCATATTCAATACAGCACTTTTCCCAATAGCAAGAATATAGAACCAACCAAGGTGCCCATCAACAGAAGAACAGATAAAAATACTATTGTACATATACAAAATGAAATTCTACTCAGCAATTAAGAATAAAATGATGTCATTTGTGGCAAAATAGATGGAATTGGAGAATATTACCTTAAGCGAACTAACACAAGCCCAAAAAGAGAAATATCATATGTTCTCATTCTTATGTAGAAACTGAATTATATTTAAAAGAGGGAAAAATTCTACACATAAATTGATATATAAAAAATCCACAATTAAACTTACTGTAGAAGGGACAATATAAGGAGTAGAAAGCAGGAGGAAGGGATCTTGCAGAGGGAAGAGAAGATGGGAGAAAATGGGATAGGGAGTAGGGTCAATGAGGAGGGATGGGGGGAAGAAGTCAAGCTCAATGTAAACAGCACAACTTCATGATTATCTTGGAAAAACAGGGAAATACAACCCAAATAATTATCAGAGTTTAACTACATACTAGCTATAAGGTTCCATAAAGTTTGTGGGTTGATGAAAGTGTTGCTAGATGTAAAGCAAAGATGCATAATGGAAAAAGCCAATGCTGTACCAATCTGTACCCCATTATCATTTACTAGTAAAGGAGAAACACTTTTCCCTTGCTTATGTATAGGGAGAATCAATATTGTAAAAATGGCTATACTACCAAAGCAATCTACAGGTTTAATGTAATCCTCATTAAAATACCAATGACAGACTTTGCAGAAATAGGAAAAAGAATCCAAAAATTCATATGGAAACCCCAAAGACCACATATACCAAAACACTCTTAAGTTGCAAAACTAATGCAGGCAGGATTACAATCCCTGACTTTAAGCTATACTACAGGGCTACAGTAGAAAAACAGCTTAGTATCGGCACAAAAATGGGCTGGAAGATCAGTGGAACAGAATTGAGGATCCAGAGATACACCAACACATATAGAGCCACCTGATCTTTTACAAAGAAACTGAGCATACAAATTGGAGGAAAGATAGCTTCTTCAACAAATGGTTCTGGGAAACTTGGATTTCTACCTGCAGATCCACACCTGTCAATCTTCAGGAGAGTTAACTTGAAATGGATGAAAGATCTCAACCTAAAACCAGATCATTAAAATTACTAGAAGAAAAGTTAGGCAATACACTCCTCGGAAAGCATTTCCTTAATAAGACTCCAACTGCTCAGAAAATTGCAATAAGAATAGACAAATGGGATTATATGAAATTCAAAAGCTTCTTACAGAAAAGAAAACAATTAACAGAGTTAAGGGAGACCCCACTGAATGGGAGAAAATCTTTACATCCTATACATCTGCAGAAGACTAATATCTAGAATTTATAAAGAACTCAAGAAAGCAAATCCAAAGACAACAAATAATCCAATACACAAGTGGGCAAAAGAACTGAACAGATAATTTTCAAATGAAGAAGTTCATAAGACCATGAAGCACATGAAAAAAAAATGCTCAATATCCCTTGCCATTAGGGAAATGCAAATCAAAACAATGATGTTCTATCTAACTACAGTAAGAATGGTCAAGATCAACAACAACAAAAATAATAACAAATGCTGGCAAGGTTGTGGAGAAAAAGGAACCCTCTTACACTGTTGGTGGGACTGTAAATTGGTTCAACCACTTTGGAAATCAATATGGGGATAACTCAGAAAACTAAAAACAGAACTGCCATCTGACCCAGCTATACCACTACTGGGAATATACCCAAAGGGAGATGAGTCATCATACCACAGAGACAACTGCATCTCCATATTCAGTGCAACAATTTTCACAATAAGAAGGATATGGAACCAACCAAGGTGCCCATCAACAGAAGAATGGAAAAATACTATGGTACATATACACCATAGAATACTACTCAGCAATAAAAATGAAATAATGTTATTTGTAGCAAAATGGATGGAATTAGAGAATATCATCTTAAGCAAACGAATACAAGCTCAAAAAGAAAAATACCATAAGTTATCACTCATATGTGGGAGCTGAATCATGTGTAAAGGAAGAAAAAAATCCGTACATAAATTGATATATTAAAAATGCACAATTAAACTTAGCATAGAAGAGACAATATAAAGAGTTGAAAGAAGGAGGGAGGGATCTAGCAGAGGGAAGCCAAGATGGGAAAAAATGGGATGGGGAGGCAGGTCAATGTGGAGGGATGAAGAGGGAGAGGTTGATCTCAATGTAAGCAGCACAATGTCATGAGTATATTGGAAAAATAGGGGAATATAATCCAAATGAGCATTTGAATTTTACTAAATATTAGTCATAAGGCTCCATAAACTTTGTGGGTCGATGAAAGTGTTGCCAGAAGTGATGTAAAGGATGCATAATGGAAAAAGCCAATTCTGTATTCCTATGTACCCCACCATCATTTACTAATAAAGGAAAAAACATTATTCTGAAAGTTAGGGATCTCATGTTTTAGAAAAAAAGAGGTAAAAAGACCTTTTTTCATGTGATTTGATAAGACATACCAAGCCAAATCTTTGCTGCAGGAACCTAGTGGCATCTCCCACAGTGGGATCTGCTGTTAATAAACTCTGACTCAGAGCAGATGTACTTTGGAGTGCCAGAGCTTGAAGGGTGGGAAATGGGCAGAAAAAAATTAAAAATCAACCTGTAGAAAAAAAATTTAAGAATAAAGAAAATAAAAAGAAATTCAGAATCTCAGATCCCATTCCAGACCTATGGAACTAGAATCTGAATTTAATGAGAGCCCTAGTAATTTGTATGCCCATTGTAGTTTGAGAAGTACAGAACCTATATTAAAAAATTTGTAGGATTAATGTTTATGTTTAATATAGCATCTCTAGAACCATTATATTCCTATTGATAATGGAAAATAAATATCTTCTTGGAACAAAACTGTAAACTTTCTTTATATGAAGAGAGTAAACACTTCCTGCAAAGTTAATATCACAGAGGACTATTCTTAATCTTAGTTCTATTAGCATTATTTATTTCTTATACTATGTATAAGTGTTCAAATTGTTCTCTATGCATCTGTGTTCCTTTAGCTTTAAGTAAAAAAATGTTTTAATCTCATTTCTATCCTTACCTAATACTATGAGACTTAAGAAAAAAACTGTCCAGACTGGATGCAGTAACACACACTTATAATCCCAGTGATTTGGGAGGCAGAGGTACAAGAATCTCATATTTGAAACAAGAGACAACTTGCATAACTTAGTGAGATCCTGTCTCAAGATATAAATAAATAAATAAATAAATAAATAAATAAATAAATAAATAAATAAGTGGTTGGGAATGCAGCTTGGTGGTAGAATGCTAGCAATGTATGTATGAGGCCCTGGGATCAGCTTTTCAGTACTGCAAAAAGGAAAAGGTAGGAAGGAAAAAAAGAACTGTTGAATGGTTTACCTTAATCCATTAAAAATTTCCTTTAAGCATCTAGGTAGACTCTTATGCTATTCCACTGATAACTATATTTTACTTAACACATGTAGTTATCTAGTAAGTCACTTGTATATTCCGCCATTATTGGTGAGGTCACAATACTAGTTTTCTTATTAAATATTATTTTAAGAAGGTAACACTATCTTGAATGTTTTATTTCCCAATTCAAAAAAGGTAACTATTATGCTTTCAGAAACTTCCAGTATATTTTTGAAAAAAAAAAAAGTCTCCTTACAGAGTGATGTCAACAGTTTGTTTTCTCAGGACAACAATGGCATAACATCTGAAAGCTGACTCTCATTTGTCATCAGATTAGGTGACGATACAAGGAGAGTGAAGCTCTGCTTTAACACTCTTCTCTGTGGAAGTTCACACTGTATCATCGCACGTTCTCAGAACATCACTAACATCTTCTTCCACACCATTTATTAATAGGTATATTTCACCTGTGGCTCAACCCCACAACCACACAACATCTAACAATGCAATCATTTAGCCTAGACCTCCATCAAGAACTCATCTTAATGTTGGTGTTTTAAATTTTTTTTACATGAGGCAATTACTGTATGCTTTCTCGTCACCAATTTCTTTCTTTTTCTCTCTCCCTCTCCTTCCCTTCCTTCCTCCTTTGCTTTTTTCCTAAATGATTTTGTACCATAAAGTCTAAAGTTTGGGTAGTAATCAGCTAGGTGAAAGGATAGGAAAGTGGAGAAAGGGCATTTCATGCACTCTTTACTGTAAAATCTTTTGATTGATTGTCTGGTCTCATTTTACTCATTCTGTCAGCAGCATTTAACACATCTTACCATTTCTATCTTCCTGAAGCATCTTCTGCCTTGGCTTTTATGATATTCTGACTTGGGAGTCTTCCTCATGTATCACTTCTCCTGGACCCATAACTAATTCTACCTCATTTCCCTTACTTTGCCATTTCTGGGTGCCTGGAGGATTTAATGCTCTGTCTCCATCAGCATTTACTCTCTAGGTGATCTCATCTAGTTGCATGGTAAATGCCATCTACAAGCACAAGCCAATATTGTAGTTCAGGCCTCACTGCTTCCCCCACTCCAGGTTCATACACTTACTCTCAAATCAGCCTCCCCACTTTTATGTCTGGTGGCTCTCTCAAAATTAGTACATCTCAATCCAAACAACTTTGGCCTCTAAGCATACACATAACTGCTCCTCCTCCAGTGGTCCTCATCTTAGTAAGTGCACCTGGTGGCCCCAAAATTCGTGGAGACATCCTTAACTTCTCTTTTTCACAACACATACCCAAACTACTAACAAATCATGTCAATCTACATTTGAAATATATCAGAAAACCTCATCACTTCTCTCACTTCACAGCCACCACTCCTGCTCAAGCTACCACCATTTCCCATCAGCTCTACTGGAAGAATGTTCTAGAAGTTCTCCCTCTGTCTGGATGTTGTTGTTGTTGTTGTTGTTAGGTGCCGTTGAGTCGGTATCCAACTCATAGCGACCCTCTGTACAACAGGGGAAACACAATTGTCAGTGTTTCTCTGCTGTTCATAGGGTTTTCAATGGCAGATTGACTTTTGGGAGAGGGTTGCCAGGTCCTTCTCCCCGCCTACAACTTCTGGTGTTCCCGGGTGGTCTCCCATCCAGGTACTAACCAGGCCTGACCCTGCTTAGCTTCTGAGATCTGACAGGATCGATTGCCACAGGGCTACGGCTGCAGGCTCTGTCTGGATAGACATACCTAATTCTAACTTCAACAGATCAGTTTTTTTTATAGCACAAGTCAGATCTTGTCATCTTTCCTTTCTCACACAGAATAAGTCCAAAATCCTTACTATAGCTTAAAAGTCCTTCTCCAATGAAGCCCTGAGTAGCTCTGCAAATTTATACCTTATCACTGTTTGCCTCCCTCAATCCCAGCCAGCTCTTTTGGCCTCATTGCTTTTGCTCAGACATGCCAGTCAGGCTCCAGCCTCTGTACCTTACACACTTGGTATTCCGCCTTCTTGCATGTCCATAGTGTACTCCCTTACATCTTTTGGGTCTCCATTCAAACAACAACTTTTTAGAGGGTACTATGTTTACCAACTCCTTTCCAATCTTTTTGCATCCTCTTACTTTGATTATTTTTTGTGGCATATATATATATATATGTATGTATTATCCATCTTCCTAATAGAATGCAAAGACAGACATTTCTGTATCCCTGGGGTTTAGAACAACCTTAGAGCCATATGCACTCAATAAATGTATGTACTGAAGGAAAATATGAATAAATTAATATAGAAAGTGCAGCAAAATGTCTTTCTGAGGGGCATGCATAGAGTGTGAGATATGTGAAAGCTATACAAAGCTGGCTATGACTACTGATGTAAATATAGTATTTGATCATGGTACTTCTCTGAAAATCCAATTCAGTAACATTGTAATCGTAATATTAAATTTTATAAGCAGTGGCATCCAAATATGGATTAAAACAATTGTAGTAGCCTATGATTTCCCAACATCTATTAAATCTCTACCAGATGCCAAGCACTAATATTAAACATTATCACTAGAGACAAGGAAGCTGGTGTCATCTGACAAGTTTAAGGAGCCCTAAGGTATAGGCAGCCTGCAGCCGTAGCCCTGTGGCATCCGATCCAATCAGATCTCAGAAACTAAGCAGGGTCCGACCTGGTTAGTACTTGGATGGGAGACTGCCTGGGAATACCAGGTGTGGTAGGCTCTGGAGACAGACCTGGCAACTCACTCCCCAAAATCAATCGGCCATTTAAAACTCCATGAACAGCAGAGAAGCACTGACAATAGTGTTTTGCCTGTTGTACACAGGGTCACTATGAGTCGGACACCGACTTGATGGCACCTAACACCAACAAGGTATGGGCTACTTAGGATAATGTAAAGGCTCTATATTTGACTTCAATATATACTTCTTCTCTTAGCTTTATTAAGTTCTACTATGGTTTATCTCTACATGTAATAAGAGGTGAGTAAGCTGAGTGTGGTAAGAAGTGCAAAGCTGAACATAACCTAAATGTGCATATGAGTTTTAATACATATTAATCAAAAGGTTCCTAAAACCTCATAAGTTGATAAAAGTGTAACCAAAGGTGATGTAATAATTTTATCATGGAAAAAAACGAATGCTGTATTACTCTGTACCCCACCAACATTTACCAATAAAAGGGGAGAGAAGAAATTCAAAACTGGAGGCAAGCCTGGAGTTCTCTGCCAAGAGGAGCTACCTCTAGCTTTAGAATGAATTCCATTCCAAATTTTTAGAGAAAATAAGAGTACTCCCAGTTTCTACAGCATTTTCTATCTGCATCATTTGTTTAACAATATGGTAGACCCTCTGCCATATTGTTTTTTTCTGTATTTGCATCATATCCCATTATGCTTCATACTTTGGAAGGGCAGCTGTCAAGCATGGAAATTACATACACACACATATATATATATATATACACACACACACATATATACACACATATATATGTATATATAATATATGCTTCTCGATTGAATTAAGGACTTGACAAAAAATAACACAAAATTTTAGTACAGCCATAAATATCTTGTATTAATAATCTTCATCAAACATAAAACTTTCTCCTATTCTTTACAGTCTCTCATGATTTTCTCTCCCCCATGGGAGTAAGAAAAATCTTTATAGACTTGAAAATATATAAGAAGACTGAACTAGAATTCTTAGATTTTTTCCAATCTAAGTATTAAAATAAGCCAAGAACATGCATCAGTCAAAATGACAGCTTGGATGTGGACTTCAAATAATACTGTGTTCTCAATATATTCTTTTCTGACATCATCCTCCCACTTCAGACTTTCAGTGAACCAAAGTCTGGGATGCAAAGTAGCTCATTCATATTTTAATTCAAGCAAAGAGAATATGAAATTAATCTAAAATTTCACATATAGTTGTGTTATGAATTTATAACAGCAGCTCCATAATTTATAGGTTGATGGGACATATTTCCAAAACAACCTGGTATGACTAATGAAACAGTGTGTCACAGCTCAGCAACTGAATAGGTAATGTAGCTACAGGGCTTGATTTCCAAATCACTGAACTCATCATGAGAAGACAGAAGAAACTGCATCCTTCTGCAGTAAAACATAAAGATGAAGGAACATGGAATGAGCTGCAATGGCATTAAGGTTGAAAACATACAGCAGATACCCATTTAAGTTTGAAAAGCATACAAAATACTATTTCTGAATATTCATATTTGGTAAATATTATCCAGAAAAGCATCTCCAATTCAAATGAAATGATGATGATTATGATAGTAATAAAGTCTATCATTTATTGATCATTTTTTTAGCAGGCACTATTAAAAGAATTAACATAAATATACTCTAATATTAAAAACCTAAGTACAAGATATTACTGGGTCCTAGCTCCATTTAGATACGAAGAAACTTGCTTTTACACACACACACACACACACACACACACACACTTTTATGTTTTTATTTTTGGATTTACTCTTATAATTAAATCTATAAATTTTTCTACTCTTGCAGAATTTTCTGATTTCTGTCTCTGGTTACTTACTTCCTTTCTCCTGGAGAATTCTAATAGGACAGTAAACACATTATCCGTGAAAATCCACCATTTCCTTAATGTGGCACCAAAAAATTCTCATACTAACTGCAACTTGGTGGAGAATAATCTATCAGTTTAAAATGAGGAGATATATAAATCCAGAAGCCTTTTTGAATAAAGATGCATGTCATAAAACATAAAACACAACATATGTTCTCTGCCCCTAAAGCTAGTTGTTATGATTTCAATATAAAACATCCCACAAATGTCACATTTGAATGCTTGGTCCCCAGGTATTGGTGCTGTCCTGGGAGGTAATTGAACTTTGAAGGACAGGACGTAGATTTGCAGGAGGTCTCTGGGAGTCAGCCTTTGGAGGTCTCATGTGAGCTCCCAGATGTGGCAGGTTTCTGCTCCTGATCACCATGATGTAAGGTTCTTTGTCATAGGCTTACCACCTGCTTTACTGACACCATTACTTCTTGCTTCTCTGGACTGAAATCCTTTAACCATGAACCCCAGTAAATCATTGCTCCCATAAGTTTATTTCTGTCAGGTATTTTTGCCACAGCAATGCCCAAACTGATTAACACACTAGTCCCATAAATAAATAAATAAATAAATAAATAAATAAATAAATAAATAAATAAATAAATCTATCTATCTATCTATCTATCTTATAGTTAATTTGAGGTACTGTTAAGTCATATGCAGGAAAATTACTTAATAAATAAGATAAAGACTTTCATTAGGTAAGTCAACAGCTTCTTCCCATAGAAGTTTTAATATCTTTTACTGAGAGCAGCCTTCTAGCAAGGTTTCAAGCTTCCTACATTTGTGCCGGTCACCATCTAAATACTAGTAAAAGAACTGTGCAGCAGACTTCCCAAGCATGTCCCTTAGAATCTTATGCTGTATGTAATTAAAAAGATATAACTTAACAATTTATCACTGAGAGAATAAGTCTGTCTCTTTCTTCCTTCCTTCCTTCCTTCCTTCCTTCCTTTGTTTCTTTCATTCCTTTCCTTTTTTTTCTTTTATTTTCTTTTCTCTTTTCTGGCACTGGGCCTTTAAATCCAGGGCCTTGCACATCCTCCACCGGTGAGCCCCACCCCTAATCCCTTTTTTTATTTTTTATTTTGAGACAGAGTCTTGTTATGGTTTACAGGCTACCCCTGGCCTCAAATTTTTGATCCTCCTCCTTAGCCTCCCAAGTTGCTGGGATTACAGGGATGCACCATGAGGTTCAGCTAAGAGAATGTTTCTTATAAAATATCTCCTCTCATTTACATAAAGTAATTTTTCATTCCAGGGGTGATATAAAAAGCCCTTTTCCTCATGAGTGTTAACCTTTGATTAGAAGGAAAATATGTACTATTATATAAAGGAGCAATACATCTTAGTTATTGTTAGGTGCGTCAAGTTGGGTCCGACTAATAGTGACCCTCATTGGGTATCCAATGGCTGACTTTTTTGGGAGTGAGTTGTCATGTCTTTCTCCCTTTGTTGCAGTGCTAGGGATCGAACCTAGGGCCTCAGAGAACACAGTGCAACATTCTACTGAGCTAAATCCCAGCCCCAATATATCTTAACATAGTTCTTTTTAATTAATAATGATTTTAATCACATTATTTTGTCTAAATTTCTAAACATAAGGTCCTTATGGTCAAGTCAACAGAAAAAGAAGCTCAGAAAGTAGGCACTGTATCCAGAGAAGAAATGCCAAAGATGCATAAATCACAAGATGTTTGTAACAGGAAAATGATTTAAATGAGGGCATCAAGTTAAAAATTAGACTTAGCAGATGTCTCCTTTCCACAAGCAATTAACAGTTTTATAAGACAGTGGAGAGGTTAAAAGGCTCATAGCAATAGGTTGTTTATAATAAAATCAGAATTAAAGAATAAAGGAAAAAATAAAAAAGAAAATTGAACAGTATGTCTTTCAAATTTTATGACCATGATTCAAGAATGTATTCTAATGACATTAAAATAAAACATGCTAGGTTTACAAGATTGCAAAGATTCTTCTAGAGAGAATAATAATAATTGTAAAACTACACACATCAGGCACTATACTTGACTCTTTCCACTCCCCACCTCATAAGAATGGACCTAACAGGCTAAGGTAGTTTCTCGTTTATGCTCATTTCAGAGATGATGAAACAGATATTTGTGGTGGTTAAGTAATTTGCCTTCAGTCACAGACCTAGTCAATCTTCAAGCCCATCTAGTTTGATTCCTGAGACTTGACTCATAAATATATATTTGTATTGTTATTGTTGTTACGTGCCATCAAGTCAGTGTCCGACTCATACCAACCCTACGTAGAATAGATGAAACACTATTGTCATGCTTCTCTGCTATTCATAGGGTTTTCAATGGCTGATTGTTTTTTAGGAGTGGATTGCCGGGTCCTTCTCCCAAGCCTACAGCATCTAGTATTCCCAAGCGGTCTCCTATCCAAGTACTAACCAGGCTCGAATCTGCTTAATTTCTGAGAGCTGATGGGACTGGACACCACAGTAGTATGGCTGTAGGCATATATTTATAGTACCTCAAAATAGACCAAAAATATTTAGATGGTAATTTACAAATATGTCAAAAGGGTACTAAAAATTCTCTTACTGAAATTTTCAAACTGAACATTTCTGGAACTGTATTTGGATACTTATTCAAATATATAATATTTGAGTGACCAGGATAAATTAAGAGTCAATATTAAGTATTTATGATGTGACTCACACTCTTCTAAGTGATTTGCATGCAGAAGTCATGTAAGCCTCATACTGATCTGTAAGATGGGTGCTGTTCTCACTCTATGTTTGCATATGAAGAAGGAAATTAAGGCACAAAAAGGTTAAGAAATTTGTCCAGGATTATATAACTAGTGAGAATTCAAGCCCAAGAGGCTGGCTCCAACATCCATGTATTTGACAATCATCCTTTCAAGAAATCTTTCATAATGATCTAACAATATTTTAAATTCTGCATAAAGTATGTTCTCTATTTGATCATCACAATATGTTATTTACCAAATTCTTTTTAAAAAATTCTTTGCAGTAATGAGGGGGCTGAACCCATGGTCTCATGCATGCTAGGCAAGTGTTCTATCCCTGAACTTTGCCCCACCTCCCCCTTTTTAAAATTTTTTATTTTGAGATAGGGTCTCACTAAAGTTGCACAGGCTGCCTCTGGCTTCTAACTCAGAATCCTCCTTACTCAGCTTTCTGATTCACTGGGATTATAAGCATGTACCACAGTACCTGGCCTCAAATCTCATTTTCAGAGCACCATTCTTCTACTCAATAATGTCCATTTGCTTTCTATTCAAATATTCTATAAAATTCAGAATGCAAACATTCTGCATCCTGTAACAAAAAAATAGCCTTGTATTTCCTGGTCTGAAATTCCTTTGTTCTCTGCTTCCACAAGATTTCTGTATCTCCCTCTTAAACTAATCTGTGCATCCCATCTCTTATCCTTCTATACCTTTCTTTCCTTATTGTCCCCTGTGACCTTCTCTTGACTATATGTTGGCAAGCCACATTGAAGTATGTGGTAACAAGAAGTATCTCTATGAAATCTATGGCACAAAGTTTACTCTCTTACCCAGCATTCCTTTGGCATAGCATGCACTCATTCTGTCATATATTAAAATTTATATATTTAAAATCATTTTCAATATGAGAATATAATTTGTGCTTACATCAGACTAGATTTTTGTACATTTGACCATGTCTTCTAGCCTGCATTAAGAATACATTTAAATCTGTGTGCCAATTTGCAACTGTATGTGTGTGTGTGTGTGTGTGTGTGTGTGTGTGTGTGTGAATTGAAAAGCAACATCTACATGTATACGTATTGCCATGGTTTGGTTAAACACTGCTCTAGACCATCAGCACCAAACTATGGGTGCTTCTATGTTGCAAATAAAAGACAAGGAATGGGACCATAGCTACAAGACCTGAGTTCTAACCTAGGTAGTGATTCTGCCCACAGACAGAAAATCAGAGGTTCACATATACCACAATTGGAGTAGAAATTCTGAAACAAGAGGAAATAAAAACTTCACTCATATAGACAGCAGAGGCCAATGCATATAGTGAATTAGGAACTACCTTGTTATTGTTGTCGTGCCAGACTGGGATGAAATTTTCTAAAGGCCTAACCCCAGTGACTCACTTCCACCAAGCTTGATCTAACCCCTTAAATTCCACAATCTCCCAAGGGAGTGCCACCAGCTGGGGACTCAATTTTAAAGCATATGACCTTTGGGAGATACTTTATATTCAATCCATGACAGTCTGTTGTTGTTGTTGTTGTTGTTGTTGTTGTTAGGTGCCAAGAAGTTGGGTCTGACTCATAGTGACTCTCACAGGGTTTTCAATGGCTGATTGTTTTGGGATTGCTTTGGGAATAGGTTGCCACATCCTTCTCCTATGTTTGTGGTACTGGGGATTAAACCCAAGTCCTCACAGAGTACAGAGCAGGACTCTATCTACTGAGCTAAACCCCAGCCCAGGAACTAATTTAGCCTATGTATAAAGAGTTAAACAAAAATAAGGCAACTATAAATCTTATAGGTGATAGGAAACTGAAATATCAAAGTATATAGAAAATCATAGGATTTATGTGTACAAGGCAAATGGGCTAAAACAATTTAGATTTGAGGCACTAAAAATATAGGAGACTTGTTTATAATCTAGTGACTAGATTCATCCTATATGTTCTGTGCATTTGCTCAGGGGGCTGGGCTCAGAACTGTCCTTGGTTTAGTACTTAATTTTCTGAGAACCTCAATAATTTTATCTTTGAATTTATGTTGTGTAAGTGAAATCCTATGAGAAAATAGAGCATGCCCGTGGCCAGAGGAGATGCAGAGGAGCCATGTGACTTCACCATTTATTGCTGAGCCCTAATGCCCACTGCACACAGAATCCTAGTGAACTCATCATGCATAAGATCTCAGTGAGATTCAAAACAAGTATAGGGTATTCATGTTACATCTACAACTGACTAAACTGGGCTGTAAACAGTTTTAAAAAGCAGACATCCATTTTTTAAAAAATTGCTTCTAATGCAAAAAAAGCAATGGAATTCTAAAAAACACAAATGACCAAACAACACAATCATCATTTCTTACTCATGTTATTTCCCTATATTAGCTAATCAATGAATCCTTTCAGTTCTTCCATATTCAGTAGCTAGCCAAAAGTAGTGTTGATAGAATAGGTGCATATCAAAAGTGAAATTTAAAATATTGAGTTAATTTCTCCCAAAGGATCAATGAAACAGAGCCGGTTCCTTGAAAAGATCAACAAGATTGACAAATCATTAGTCAAGCTGAGAGAGAGAGAGAGAGAGAGAGAGAGAGAGAGAGAGTACCCAAATGGATAAAATTACAAGTGAAAAAGATGTTACAGCACATACCACTGAAATCCAAAGGATCACTAGGGAATATTTTGAGAATATGTATTATAATAAATTGAAAAATCTAGAAAATATAAATAAAATTTTAGACACATATGACCTACTAAAGTCAATCCTTGTTAGGTGCTTTCGAGTCAGGTTCAACTCATAGTGACCCTGTGTAGGGTGTTCAATGGCTGATTGTTTCAGGAATTCTTTGAGATGGATTGCCATGTCCGCCCATTTTTGTGTTGCTGGAGATCAAACCAAGGGCCTCAGAGTGTGCAGAGCAGCACCCTATCAATTGAGCTACCACTATGGCATCCAAAGTCAATCCTAGCGGATAAAACATCCTAAACAGTTCTATAGTGAGCAGGGAGATTGAAGAAGTAATAAAAGTCTCCCAGAAAAGATAAGCCCAGGACTGGAAAAATTCACTACTGAATTCTGTCAATCATTGAAAGAAGAGCTAACACCAATGCTCCTCAAACTATTCCATAAAACAGAAAAGAAAGAAACAGTCCAACACTCATTCTATGAAGCAATTATTATCTTGTACCAAAACTAGAAAAGGACACAACAAAACAATAAAATGATAGACCACTTACCTTGGTAAACATAGATACAAAAATCCTCACTAAATATGTGCAAGCTAAATTCAACAAACCCATTAAAATGAAATACAATCAAGTTTGTCTCATTCCAGAAAATGCAAGGAAATCATTCAACATACACAAATCACTACATGAAATACAACACATAAATAGAATCAAAGGCAAAAATTGCATGATCATCAAAAGAGATGCAGAAAGAGCTTTTGACAAAATTCAATATCCCTTCATGGTAAAATCTCTGATGAAACTAGGAACAGAAGGGTCATAACTCAATATAACAAAGGTTGTGCACAATAAACCTGTAGCCTACATTAGAATGAATGGATAACTATGAAAACATTTCCCCTGAAATAATGAGCAAAATAAGCATGTCGACTATCACCACTCTTACTCAATATAGTGCTTCAAATCTTAACAACAGCAAATCAAGAGAAAGAAATAGAAGGGATACAAATGGGAAAGGTAGAAGTGGAATTATGCATATTTGTAGATGATATGATTGTATATTTAAAAGACTAATGACTCCAACAAAAAACTCTTAGCAACTGATAAACACTTTCAGCAAAGTAGTAGGGTATAAATTCAACATAAAAAACCCAGTAGCATGTCTATGAACCGATGACAAAAGTCATTGAAAAAGAAATTAGGAAAGCAGTCCTATTCACAACAGTCTAAAACAAACAAACAAAAAAAAAAAACCTAGGCATAAACCTAACCAAACAGATTAAGAACTTTTACAATGAGAACTAAAATAATGAAGAAAAATAGTAAAATAGAAAATACTAGAAAATGGAAAGATCTCCCATGTTCATAGATCTACAGAACTAACATTGTTAAAAGGGCCATATTACCAAAAATAGTAAACATATCCCAAGAAAACCTCATCACAAGTCCAAGGACATTCTTCACAGAAATAACAGAAATAGAAAAAGAAAACTATCCTAAAAGCCATATGGAAACACATTTGACTTAGGTACTTATCTGACAGTAGATTAATATTGAGAATATATAAACAACAAAAAATTAAACACCAAAAGAATGAATAATTTAATCAATAAGTGGGAAAATTAGCTGAACAGACACTCTTCAAAAGAAATACAAACTACAAATAAATACATGAAAAAGTGTTCAACACTTTTAGCCATCAGGGAAATGCAAATCAAAACTACACTGAGAGATTATCTCATCCCAGTCAGAATGGCTATCACCAAGAAAATGAAAATCAACAAATGTTGGCAAGGATGAGGGGGGAAAGGAACATTTATACACTGCATGTGGGAAAAATGTGAATTAATGTGACTGCTTTAGAAATTAGTATGACCACAGGATCCAGTTATGTCACTTCTGGGTATATATTCAAAAAAATCAAAGTAAGCTTACTATACAGATACCTGCATATCCAGGTTTACTGCTGCACTATTCACAGTAGGCAAATTATAGTATCAGCCTCACTGGCCATCAACAAATGAATGGATAAAGAAAATGTGACATACCCCCACGGAATGGGAAAAAAATCTTCACATTTTATACATCAAGAATGATAAACTAAAGAGAAATGGGGTTGCATTCATCATCAAAAAACACATTTCAAGATCTGTCCTGAAATACAATGTTGTCAGTGATAGAATAATATCCATACGCCTACAAGGAAGGCCAGTTAATATGACTATTATTCAAATTTAGGCACCCACCACTAAGGCCACAAATGAAGAAAGGGAAGACTTTTATCAGCTTCTGCAATCTGAAATAGATCAAACATGCAATCAAGACACACTGATAATCACTGGAAGGCAAAGGTTGGAAACAAAGAAGAAGGCTCAGTAGTTGGATAATATGGTCTTGGTGACAGAAACGAAGCTGGAGATCACATGATAGAATTTTGTCAGACCAATGCCCTTTTCATTGCAAATACATTTTTTCAACATCATAAACAGAGACTATACACATGGACTTCACCAGATGGAACATACAGGAATCAAATTGACTACATATGTGCAAAGAGACGATGGAAAAGCTCTGTACAAAATGTCAAAACAAGACCAGGTGCTGACTGGATCAGACCATCAACTTCTCATATGCAAGTTCAAACTAGAGCTGAAGAAAATTAGAACAAGTGTATGAGAGCCACAGTATGACCTTGAGTATATCCCACCTGAATTCAGAGACCACCTCAAAAATAGGCTTAATGCATTAGACACAAATGACAGTAGACCAGAAGAGTTGTGGCATGACATAAAAGATACCATTCAGGAAGGAAGCAAACACTTCCGAAAAAGACAAGAAAAAAAGAAAAGACCAAATTACATGTCCAAAGAGACACTGGACCTTGCCCTTGAATGTCGAGCAGCTAAAGCAAAAGGAAGACATGATGAAGTTAAGGAACTAAACAGAAGATTTCAGAAGGCAGCTCGAGAAGACAAAAACAAATATTATAATGACATGTGCAAGGAGCTGGATGCAGAAAGCCAAAAGGGAAGAACACGCTCTATGTTTCTCAAGCTTAAGGAAGTGAAGAAAAAATTCAAGCCTCAAGAGGCAGGAGTGAAAGATTCTATAGGGAAAATATTAAATGATGCAGGAAACATCAAAAGAAGGTGGGAAGAATACACAGAGTCATTATATAAGAAAGAATTGGTAGATGACCAACCATTCCAAGAGGTTGCATACAAAGAGGAACCAATGGTGTTGAAGGACGAAGTGGAAGCTGCCTTGAAAGAACTGGCAAAACACAAGGCTCCAGGAATTGATGATATACCAATAGAGATGTTTCAACAAACAGATGCAGCACTGGAGGTGTTAACATGTTTATGCCAACAGATTTGGAAAACTGCTACTTGGCCAACTGACTGGAAGAGATCCATATTTGTGCCTATTGCCAAAAAAAGGGGATCCAACTGAATGTGCAAACTATCGGACAATATCATTAATATCGCACACCAGCACAATTCTACTAAAGATCATTCAGAAGCGACTCCAGCAGTATATAGACAGGGAATTACTGGAAAATCAAGTGGGATTCTGAAGAGGGCAGGGAACCAGGGACATCATTGCTGATGTCAGGTGGATATTAGCTGAAAGCAGAGAATATCAGAAATATGTCTATCTATGTTTTATTGACTACAGAAAGGCATTTGATTGTGTGGATCATAACAAATTATGGATAACACTTCAGAAAATGGGAATACCAGAACACCTAATTGTGCTCATGAGAAATCTGTCCATGAACCAGGAGGCAGTTGTTCAAATAGAACAAGGAAACACTGCCTGGTTTAAAGTTGAGAAAGGTGTGCGTCAGGGCTGTATACTTTCACCCTATCTCTTCAATTTATACGCTGAGCAAATAATCCGAGAAGCTGGACTTTATGAGGAAGAACGTGGCATCAAGATTGGAGGAAGACTCATTAACAACCTGCGTTATGCAGATGACACCACTTTGCTTGCT